>OZ025203.1:3789267-3831767 GCA_964019065.1 Catostylus mosaicus
TTAAAAAAGGAAATTTCTTTTCCCACTTTTTCCCTCAAACAATTGAGAGTACTTGCCCATTCTGCCCTTATCTTTCCTTTTAAGAGCACCCCTTAAATGTAACTCTCAGCAATGTTGAACCTTTTGTAACAGTATGTTAATTTATGTCTATCGTTGAGCCTTATAAACAGGCTTGAGTTTCGGTATAATCAATAGTGACGGCAATCAGTGGAGTCTTGAGAGCTCAAGCCACCCCCCCCCCCCTAACCTGCAGAAGGAGTTATCCTCGCAATCATGTAATTTGTTTGTAATGCAAAGATATCTCATTCTGAATTAGTCAAGTTTTAATCTCGATACGAGCTCGACGTTCCTACGTGTTTCTGCCGTGCACTCAAAGTAACAGGGTACTCAATTCCGTGTTACAAACCACAATGTTTTTCAGAAAAATCAAGTGCCACAAATCCCTTTCCCAAATTCTAGTTTATTTTCTCGATACTCAGTAACCTTAAGACATTCCGTCATGAAAAGGCCATTTCTAAAGAAATGGATGAATGCAGAAACTGGGAACAGAGAATGGATGAACCTATGCACATCGCTTCTAAATATATTCTTGTTGGTGGTTTGAGGGACTAGGCCCCATCAAAAAATTACCCTAAATTTCTACCAACAGACAAAGCTGGTGGTACAATCGAATGTAAAAGAAAAGTAGTTTTGCATTTCCTAGATTTTTTAAAATAAACTCTTAGCAAAAGCATATGGATTTTTTGTTTGGATTTTCAACTGTTTGAAATTCGAAAGAACTGTTTTCAAAAGGATTATGCTACTGACAAATACTGAATAATTTATTCTAAATTGTCTTCGTAAAGAAGGAAGATTATTACAAATAAAAGTTCCTTTCTATAGAAGTTTTGATCAACCCGACTGTTAGAAGCACTGCTCGCATCAGCAGCAGCATCATCATCATCACCATCATCATCATCATCGTCATCATCATCATCATCATCATCGTCACCATCATCATCATCACCATCATTATCATCATCATCAACATCATCATCATCATCATCATCATCACCATCATCATCATCACCATCATCATCATCATCATCATCATCATCAACATCATCATCAACATCATCATCATCATCATCACCATCATTATCATCATCATTACCATAAACATCATCATCATCACCATCATTATCATCATCATCATCATCATCATCATCATCACCATCATCATCATCACCATCATCATCATCATCATCATCATCAACATCATCATCATCATCATCATCATCATCATCATCACTATCATTATCATAATCATCATAAGAGAGCGATACTAAAAGCAATTCTATGCAATTTTGCGAGATAAAATCGTTTTATTTATAAAATCTTTGGCATTTCCTTGTTCTTTGTTTTCTTTGATAAAATCCACAACCGTTGACAAATTGAGAAGATAAATAGCTGCTTACTTGCATGATTGCTTAAAACTGATTGACTAAGCCTTGATTTTGCTTAATATTTAAGCATCTCTAGCTCTGGTTGCTAATTAACCAGTGACGTGCCTAGTTGCCCATCCGCCACGGTGGACCGTTTTAAGAAAGTGTCTGCTTGCTTAAAACGTCTTCATTGAGCCTTGAATTTGCTTAATGTCTATGTACCCAGATTCTGGTTGCTAATCGAACGGTTTCTTACTAGAAAGAAGCACGGTTTGCTCGAGGATGCTTAAATAGGGTTTGGATCTGCTTCATCAACAACCCTGGTTGTTACTTTACGGGTTAAATATAAACGTAGTGCTTAGTTTCTTTCTTGCATATTTGCTTAAAATCGCTTCATTGAATCCTGGATTTGCTCAGTTTTAAGTACCTTTTGCTTAAATTGCTTATTAAAAGTTTCTTATCGAGACGAAGCAACGTTGCTTAATATGATTGCTTGAAAATGCTTCCTTAAGCTTTGCGTTTTGCTTGATTTTAAGTACCTTTTGCTTAGAATGCTTGCTTACTTAAAAGTGCTTATCAAGTAGAAGAATATTTGCTTGATTTGTTTGCCAAAAACGTATTCTTAGACCTTTGAGTTTGCTTAATTTTAAGAACATCTTGCTTAGATTGCTTATACATGGTTGTTTATCAAGTAGACAAATATTTGCTTGATTTTTTCGCTTTGAGCCTCGATTTTGCTTAATTTTAAGTACCTCTTGCTTAGATTGCTTATAAGTTGTTGCTTCTCAAGTAGAACTCAAGTACACCTTGCTTAGATTGCTTGCTAAAAGTTGCTTTTCAAGAACAAGTAAGTGCTGCTTGATTTGGTTGCTTAAAACTGCTTCTTTGAGCCTTGATTTTGCTTAATTTTAAGTAAATCTTGCTTATTAGCGGCTGTTAATTTAGAAATGTTTGTGTTTCGTTCAGTCTGGCTGCTCAGATTGACAAAAGCATAAGACTCGATTATGGAGGAAGCAAATTAAATGAGCAACGCCGAATAGACTCAATAGGTTTTTCGATTGACGCAATTTCTCCCAATCGCCACCCACTACTGTCCATGCTTTGACTGTGCAAAGGAAACTTCTTGCTCTTAAATGAGGTTTAAATGTGTTAATTTTTAATGATGACTGTGAAAAGACTTTTTCTGTCTTAGAAACCAGGTGATGGATTGGACGTTGAACATCAATGCTTGCTCTATCCATCGCACAAAACTTTATACAGCGGACATTTTAATAAAGGAAAGGGGAGTGTTTAGTTTCCTGCATGGCCTAAGGAGACAAGTAAATCACAGAAGGAAATGTTGCTGTCTCGTAAATGTCTCCCTTTTGAAAGTAATTACCTAGCTCTTATCATTTAGCTTAATCGACAGACATCAGGGGCTTAGTTTGCGTTGTTGTGGGACTGCAATACACCGTAAGCTAAAGAAGTTTTAGTTTCCCATTGCAAAAACTTGGACAGTCTCCCTTCAGGGGTGGACTTTAGGGGGTTTACGGGGTTGTGACCTTCCTCTATTAGCTTTTCTGCTTTTCTCCTAAAGAAGTTCTTCTTCTACGATGTCATTTTTAAACTATGTAGCTATGCAGTCTTGTCTTTTGTTCTGTGTTTAGTGGCCTCTGTAGTGTAGTTGTTAAGGCTTCTGACTAGCGATCTAAACGTTGCCGGTTCGAGTCCCCACCCTTACCCTCACCCTAGGGAAGGGGGTATCTGACCCATAGCATTGAGTGCTGTCTATGGCTGCACCCTGCTATATACGGATACACATGGTGACCGTGGAAAAGTATAAAGTCGGTAGAATAGCCTCCGGTTAGTGACAGATTATCAACAAATAATTTCTACATGAAATGCTTGGATTTTGTATCTAAATTTTAGTAATATGCCCTTGTGGCAGTGGCGTAACGGAGCAGTGATGGGCCCTTAGTTAAAGTAATGGTTTGGGGCCTCTCCTATTTTTAATAAAGTTTACAGGCTGAGCCCGAAATCACCTTTAATTGCATAAATTTTTTACATGGAATTTTTAAACAAAATTAACTAACATGAATATAGCAATCATTAAGAAACGCTTATATCCAGAAAAAATTTTCAAAATATTTAGCTGGGGCCCCCTAAGGGACCCAATTATGCGGGGGCCCTTAGTTTTGCTATTAAAGGTGCACACCGTGCGTTACGCCATTGCCTTGTAGTATTGAAAGTTTGAGATTTTACTGCCCTGAACTGTTTTAGGCTGTAAAAAGCGACCTGAAAGAGCAGATGTTTGCATAATAATTGATGCCAACGGAAAATATGGACCAACTTTGGATGATGCAATAAACGGAATCGGTGTATTAATCGACAGAATTAGTATTTCATCCAGTACAACAAGATTGGCTTTGATAACAATTGGATCAAAAGTGGTCTTGCAGTTCAAGTTAGATTCTTGTACAAACAGAGAATGCATCAAAGCAAAGTTGAAGAAAATCAGGTTCATACCACTTTATTATTATTGTTATTGTTACTCTTATATTGCATTGTATTGTATTGCATTGTATTGTATTTTATTTTATTGTATTGTATTGTATTGTATTGTATTTTATTGTATTGTATTGTATTGTATTGTATTGTATTGTATTGTATTGTATTGTTCTGTATTGTATTGTATTGCATTGTATTGTATTGCATGGCATTGTATTTTATTGTATTGTATTGGTTTGTATTAAATTGTATTGTATTGTATTGTATTGTATTGTATTGTATTGTATTGTATTGTATTGAATTGTTTTGTATTATACTGTACTGTATTGTATTGTATTGTATTGGTTTGTATTAAATTGTATTGTATTGTATTGCATTGCATTGTATTTTATTGTATTGTATTGTATTGTATTGTATTGTATTGTATTTTATTGTATTGTATTGTATTGGATTGTATCGTACTGTATTGTATTGTATTGCATTGTATTGTATTGCATTGCATTGTATTTTATTGTATTGTATTGTATTGGTTTGTATTACATTGTATTGTATTGTATTGTATTGTATTGTATTGTATTGAATTGTTTTGTATTGTATTGTATTTTATTGTATTGTATTTTATTGTATTGTATTGCATTGTATTGTATTGTATGGTACTGTATTGTATTGTATTGCATTGTATTGTATTGTATTGTATGGTACTGTATTGTATTGTATTGTATTGTATTGGTTTGTATTGTATTGTATTGTATGGTACTGTATTGTATTGTATTGTATGGTACTGTATTGTATTGTATTGCATTGTATTGTATTGTATTGCATTGCATTGTATTTTATTGTATTGTATTGTATTGTATTGTATTGAATTGTTTTGTATTGCATTGCATTGTATTTTATTGTATTGTATTTTATTGTATTGTATTGTATTGTATGGTACTGTATTGTATTGTATTGTATTGCATTGTATTGTATTGCATTGCATTGTATTTTATTGTATTGTATTGTATTGTATTGCATTGTATTGTATTGCATTGCATTGTATTTTATTGTATTGTATTGTATTGTATTGAATTGTTTTGTATTGCATTGCATTGTATTTTATTGTATTGTATTTTATTGTATTGTATTGTATTGTATTGTATTGTATTGAATTGTTTTGTATTGCATTGCATTGTATTTTATTGTATTGTATTTTATTGTATTGTATTGTATTGTATTGTATTGTATTGTATTGTATTGTATTGAATTGTTTTGTATTGTATTGTATTGCATTTTACTGTATTGCATTATATTGTATTGTATCGTATTGAATTGTTTTGTATTGTATTGCATTGTATTGTATTGTATTCAACATTGGATTCATTATTCTCTGTTCCTTTTTTAATCAGTTCCACTAAAATTTAAATCTTTATTCATAATGTTTATTTTGAATGATGCATTTTTTTATATTTTAGGCACAAACAGTACAACTTATTTTCTCATCCTTCCTTCTCCAAAACGCGAACAGCTTTACAATTAGCTTCAAAGCTTTTGCGAAACGATGGACGCCATGATTCAAAATGGTACATAGTCTGGATAAGAGGAAAATGGCCTAGCCGCACAATGATGGCCTATCTAAGAGATGGGCTTGCAGTTGAAAATGTCATTCTTGTTTCAAGTAAAATACATCGGTACAAAAGTGGACGCATTTCTGTGAAATTGGGATTCTTGTTTCACAAAAAGCACTCACATTCTCTGAAGAGCAAACTTCTAACTAAAGGTAACTGCTGCAATTTTTGCATTTGCTACAATATACCGCGTTTATACAAGCATCAACTTTTTCAATTCAACAATTTAGGCTTCAAAAACGTTCACCTTAATCTCATCATCACTAAAGTAGCTTTAATTACCACCTATTACAAATTTTTCATGAAAAATAAACCATGGAATGAGCCGGAGCCTTTGATACGACAGACGATCTGTAGTCACAAATCATAATTCACTATTTTTATTATTTTTACTCTTCTGCAAGCAAGCCAAACACAAGTTACCTACTGATTAGGATTTTTACCCGTATGATAAAATGCTATGATGAAATGAAGTTTGTAAAGATAAAGATTTCCAAGGGCTATTGACCACGATTTGATGCTCTAGTTTTAACCTTTTCAAGGGTCCTACACGAGGTGCAACAAGCCAGGAAAGGTTTATGATGAGTGCAACAGACGCTGTTATTGTAAACACGGTCGAATGGTTGACTGTGAGAGAGTTAGAAAAGAATTCACTGAAATGAGTATTAACGAAAGAAGAAGGTACATCAAGGCATTTAAGAAATTGGCATCAGATTCGAGATATAAAAATAGATACGAGAAGTTTATTAAAATTCATGTCAACTATTTCTTCAAAGGTAATTTCACGTTTTTAAATTCATAGTATATATATATATATATTTTAAAATATTTTGTATACCGTGTTATTTCCAGTAGGTTAAGTAAATATTCTTTGAAATAGCCACTGGCCCTTTCCAGGTAGGAAGCACAAACCTATCAATGAACGGAATGCTCTAGAATCTTTCAGGTGTTTGATGTCAATTTTAAATCTGAGGGTCAAAATGTCAAATGTCAAATACCAAATGTAAAATTTGAATTTGAAATATCAAATGTTCAATTTCAAAGATCACGTGACAGATGTCAACCCGCAAAGGTCCAATGTCAAACAAAAAATGTCAAAGGTCAAATTTCAAAGGTTAAATATCAATATCAGTTGTCGTCTATCGAGTGTCAAATATTAAATGTCAAATATCAAATCTCAAAGGTCATAATGTCAAATATCAGTTGTCGTTTATCAAATGCCGAATATCCAATGTCAAATATCCAATGTCAACTATCAAATGTCACATGTCAAATGTCAAATGTCAAATGTCATGTTTCACAATCAAAATGTCAAATGTCCAATGTCGAATATCAGTTGTCGAATACCAAATATCAAATATTAAATGTCAAGTTTCAACTGAAAAACATCAAATTTCAAGTTTGAATTGTCAAATTTCAGATGTCAAATTCCCGATGCCAAAAAGGAAGTGTTGAATTTAAAACGTCTAATGTCAAACGTCAGTAGCCAAATCTCGGTTGTAAATGATTTAAGCATCATAGCTTGATTCTTAGATGCATTTCTTATTACAATTTGTTTTTGTTTTCCAGGTATTCACACGCAAAACTATTTTCTGCCATGGCATCGCTGGTATATGCTGACATTTGAAAACATGATACGAGAGATTGATTGCCGAATAACGCTACCTTATTGGGATTGGGCATTCTGGTCAAATGTATCTTGGAAAGAGAACATTCACATTTGGAACAAGAATGATTATGGCCTAGGAGGAGATGGGGATCCAAAGAGAGGGTACTGCGTACAAGACGGACCGTTTAGGGAAGGTATGTTGTCTCAGTCAACTCTTTGATATAATTAATGGCACTAGAGGCGGATGCGCATAGCTCTTGTAGAAACGGCTGTATGCGTGCTGTTTTTCTTCCATGAGACTTACGTTGATTGTACATACTCTATAAGACATACTCCGGAGTCGATTGTAATTATTAAATCTAAGTTGAGAAAACATTTTGATCGTGAATAACTAAGTTCAAAGTTTATTTTTTCCTAAGATTTTCTATGCTATGACAGTACCCTTATTGATAACAGCACCTATCCTGCTGAAAAGGCAACCCTGTATAAGTAATTATGTTATTCTATTCCCACTACGTTCCGTAACTCTGTCTCTATGCTTTTCTTCCCTGCCATTATGAATTGTTCCTTTCCTTCCTTATTTTCATACAATCAAGAAGGCAGCCTGTACTTTTTAACTCTATTTTACTTCTTCCATTTTAATGACGTCAGAACTTGGAAATTCCTATAAATGACGTAATGTTGCCATTTTAGGCTCATTCAAGACCCCAGAATTTGACAACAAAGGCAAAGTTCTTGAAGCAATGGCATACGCAATGGACAAACCAAAAGTTAAAGCAAATGCAACAGTTAGTAAAAGTGGTTGCTTGCGAAGGAGCTTCAATGGAAAGCCCATTGGTGTTCCGATGATCAAGAAAATCCTGCATCATCCGGCTGGCTCGTTCGCAGTCTTTGAAAAGCTAGTGCGAATTTCGTTACATAATTCAATGCACAATGAAATCGGTAAGGCATCTGAGTTTCATAAAACATCCTCTGCAAATATATTATTCCAAAATGTCGAAGTTTTTACTCAGTATGAGAAGGCCTCATCTTGGTCATTAAGATCAACCCTAAACGGACTTGCATATTTCAAGAACTATAGTCTTGCATCGTTATCAGAGCATTCCAGACTTCTTTTTTCCGTATTTCTTCCTAATCATCTAGGAATAATTCTTAGTTGCTAAATTCTCTTGGTCTGTTTTGTTAGGACAGTTTTAGCCTTGGATACTGCTGTCTAAAGCGACTTGCATGCTTCATGGACGCTAGTCCTAACTGCCTTGCATACGTGTCAGACCATTCCAGTTTTTACCGTATCTCTTCCTTAACGTTTAGCAACATTTCTTATCGGCTAAGAACTAATTTCTTGACCTAATTTGGTAGGAATACTTTAAAAGACTAGAATTGTCTTACACAGATGCGATACAATCAGGACTATAGTCTTAATGTACTTACATGTTTAAGGACTGTAGTTTTAAAGGTTTCCTCTGGACATTGATTCCTGCCCAATATCTAGAAACATTTCTTCTACCATTTCTTCTCGGTTTGTCGGTCAGCTTCTAAGATGCATATTTTATTGCAAATCACTCGTGCTTTTAAGGCCCAATCCATTCAGCATTCCTAGATACATGCTCAACTGTCATACCTGCTACAGTAATGTTTGTCATTATGTTTCAGGTGGTCACATGTGCTCCTCCTTCGCAAGTGTTGCTCCTGAGTTTTACCTCCATCACACCTTCCTTGACAAACTATGGTTTACATGGCAACAGCGTAGTAAAGCCTGCTTGAAAGCGAGGTTCTCAAACTCGCATAAAAAGATGTCTAAATTTGCTTGTCAGCATAGCCAGAGTGAAATGATCGATTCTCGTAAACTTCCGGGTCATATAAGAGTCGTCTATACTGATTACTATTATCACAGACGTGTCCCAGGAAAGCATGGTCAAACTATTGTAAGTTTAAGGCAGCGCACTAAATCAGGGGGAGATGCGACAGGCTCGGGACCTATGCTGCTTGATAGCCAACCAAGTGTCGAGAAGTTGAATAACGGCGAAGAACGAAGTAGCGCGGACGATAATTCATTGGAAGATGCGACAGACAACGAGGATTTGCAGAACGAAGAAACCACCGAGAGCATTCAAGATGAACTTAGCGACAATGGAGGGTCGAATGTTTATACCTACGATGATGAAGGCGAATCAAATCACAAAGATTTTCCCGAGAATGATCGTTATGTTGGTAACTTTAATCACGATACTGGTCCCGATGACTCAACCATCCAAGACCAAGATTATTCGGATGACGAGGATTCTACCGAGAATGAGCACGAAATTGTGTATGAGCCGAGAAACTTGCAAAACTTTGATGATTCTACCGTTGCCGAGCGAGAAAGGTTTGTGGACGACAGCGTCAATGAGCGAGAAAATGACAACTATGAGATCGTCAATGAAAATCAGCCCGAATATTCTACCGATGATGAGCAACGAAATTCTGGCTCGGTAGAAAGCGATGATTTTGACGAACAGCATTTTGACGAAATACAGAAAGATATTACAGATGCGAATCAAGTGAAATACGGGCGAACGAAGATTGATTTCTTGGCGGCGAAAGATTTCGCAGAAGACAAGAGTTATGCGTATAACGATAAACAAGAAAATAAAAACTGTTTGGTGAAAAGAAAGAAAGTTGGTTCTAAGCCAACCTACTTTTTGCCACCATATAAAAAAATATGTTATAAAAAATATATATATAAAATGCTTGCTTAGGTAACCTAAGGGTGTATTAAATGGTGCTTGTTTGAAAAAAGAGATTCTATCTACAGTACATTGATATTTCTCTCTGTGTCAAATCTGAACTGGTTTAGGAAACTGGGAAGGAGCATTCCGATATGATATGCTATATTTTATGTTAAAAATGATTTGTAAGTACTCGTATATTGATTCCTAGGATTTTTATTAGGTCGTTTACTATATTGCTCCGAAGATGACAATATGTAAGCAATAATGTGGGATTTACAATTTATCTGAATATCCAACTGGCTATCCTTCCAAAGTTGGTAAATGGATAACCAGAAGAAAATTTAGGGGCAAAGACCTTAGCGCCCAATGCCCACATCAGCTAGTCTGTCTTCCAGATCTCCAACCAGACCATGAACATAGGCTAACATCAGCTGGAATGCTGCAATAACCCCAGGAATAACAAATAATTTTCTTACTCGCTTGATTGCCCAATACGTTTTCTGCATTCCCTTTGCATTCCCCCTTTAGTGACAACATAGCGGCGAAACAAAACGATAGGCCCTCGGGCAAATTAGTTAAAACATTTAAAATGCACAAAATTATACCACAATTACACGGACGATACTAGGAGGAGCAAAATGTCATGACTACCCCCTGGCATTTACCATGAACCCAAACACAACCAATTTCATGGGCGCAAAATTAACTGTAAGAGCAAGATATTAATCATGGATGTGGGTATTTATAAATCTCGGGCTGAAAATGTCAATAATGCCCGATAATGTAAAAAATTGAAGACCTTCAGGGAGGGGGATTGATAATCTTCAGGGGGGGGGGCTAATTCGTGATTTGAAAACATTCGATCACCCGCCTCGTTTGCATGCCCCCTTGTTGTGGTGTACTTTGGATAGCAAAGGATTATGGGTTATCCACGGAACCATTGCAATTCTCAATGCAAGAAGTGTTGGTGCTGCAACTAAATACGTGGATTTCTTGTTAATTAATTGATCTATAATCTCAAGAAACGCTAATGAGAGACTATTTGCAAAGTACTCTCCATTTACTTATCTGATAATGCTGCAATATTCAGCTGATCGGCACAGATTGACTTTGTCGAAAGTAGGAACGATTTTGACTTAGGCCCATTGCAGAGTGTGGAAAGGAAAGGGCAAAATGCAGAAGGAAAGGGGGGTGAAAACGAAGCATATGTTCCTGAAAAGGGCGCTGGAGAAGATTCTTGCAGAGAAAGAGACGAAACGAGCTCATCATGCCACGCTGAGAAAGGCATGCGAAGCCGCACTGCGTAAGTTTCTTTGTTATTTATTTTTGTCTCTTGTTATCTTGCATGCCAAGTCATCGCCTTTTGTGAAATCTCGTCCATCGCATCCCTCAATCGTTTAAAAACTTTACCTTTTATATTTCTGATCCGCAAAATACTTTAGAAATACAGCTCAGGGTTGTAGCTCATGCCGCGAGGAGCTGTCCCAACAAATACGAAAGGGGCAATCACACGCCAGGGGTTCTTTGATGGGGGTTGGCCTGATACGCTAGAAAAGACAACAACCCTTGACAAAAAGGACAACAATTTTTTAAAAAGACTATTGGATATACACACAAAAATGATTTTCTATTAGTTTCCACCCTGAATGCTTAAGAAAACAAAGTACATGCCAAAAGACCTCAGGCCTAAGTACATTGAACACACTCTGGGGGGGGGGGGGGGGGAGGGGAGGAGAGGGTAGTCCTCAGTTTAACAAATCACTTTTACCAGGCAAGGGACTGATTATAGGACAATCATTATGAATTTTCTTTCATACTAATTATTCTTTACAGTTGGCTGAAAGGACTTGCTATGACCAGGCAGGTGCTACAGATTTCTTAGATTCTTACAAAAGATTAGCTGATGACTTATCTCAGTATTGATAGAAACTAATGGTCCATGATTTGTGGCAAAGATGTCATAGCAACAGAATCCATATTAGTTTAGTAAAAATGGGTGTTTTTAGACTGTTTAATTATAGCGTTAGGTGATTGGTTAATTCACTAATTAGGCCAGTTTGCAGAGTATGGCCGATCTTGACAAGATCTTGGGTGCGCCAACAGTACCCTACCTCAGGTTTGGGTGCGCAAAAACCATACAAAAATCGTCAGGTGCGCCACTACACTATGGGTACCACTGCACAAACATAAAAAGTTCAAAATCTGAGGGGCGCCCAGGTGCGCTATCCTAGGCATTTAAGATATTCTTTGGTGCGCCACAGCCATGCTCTGCATTCTGGTAATTAGAAAAACAGTCTCCAAAAACCTGGGTGAGAACCCAATTAAAAGAAAACCCAAACCCCTTAAACTTGATTGAAACATGAAATATAACTATTTCACTGGATTTTATTAAAGTAGCTCTTTTACTTATAAGTAAAGCAAAAGAGCATACGAAGTGCATTTTGAATAGGTTGCAAATAAGATTTTTCAAAGGGAAGATGAACCTAACTTTAGTCAACCATTAGAACCTAGGCTAATTGCGATTCTAGAAGATGACATACAATTCTGGTACAAAGCTACAATCACACCATTAGGGTAATTTGAACAGAAAACTATATATGAAATTTGATATCTTCGAGGAAACTTAGGAAGCAAATACTTTTTTGAAATCTGATATTTGAAGAAAGACAAAGTCAAACATAGAAAATTTGAGTTCAGGAAGGTAACAATCTTCTGACAGTTCCTTTGTTATTAATTCTATTGTAAGTGAATTCCTAGTGAGGTAATGAAGTAGATTTTAAATACTAAAAGATCTGAGATATATAGCAAGTTACCACTTTTAGGTAAATGTACTCCTTTAAATGCTATAAATAAAGCATAACAATGTGGTGCAGTTAAACCTTTGTCTATGCTGGTGGGGTTGAGTGGCAGGCCCTGTTGTTTGGCAACAAAGCATGGCTGAGATGGTTGGCAGAGTGACTTATTGCTTTGTACCAGTACTAACACCTTGTTGACTTATCAAAATGGCCATTTAACCAAGGTTCACTGGATGATAATGAATAAAATATAAAAAAGAAGGTTAATACGAAAACAGTGATTATGAATATGCTTTGGTATTTATCTTTAGTTTAGAATTTAATTGATATTAATCTCATTTTTAGAGGAGATATTGAAAGATCCATCAAAATCTCCGGATGATAGAAGTGACACAAATGCAAGGTAAGATTATTTTTGATATTCTTAATCTGCATATTTATATATCCATGTGTATTTTTTCATATATATGGCATGGTCTTTGTGGTGGTTAAAGACTAGATTGAAGAATTTTACAGCTTGAATCCCACCATTAAAAATCATTGAATTGGCTGTGACTATGGGTACTGTAGGCTTTTCTCACGTTTTAAGTAAGCTTGAAAATGTTAGGTAGCTTTCTAAGCTTTGATGAGCAAATGCATGTTTGAAAACCACAAGTAAGCCAACAACCAATTAATGATAGTATTTATAATCTTTTTATGCTAATAAAAGCTTGCCAAAGTGTTTGGTTCAGTTTTCGTTGAGCTTAAAGTAAGAATGGACCCAGTTTTATTACCGAAATCTCTCTTACCAATAAAATAATTATTTTTTAAGCTCTGAAGACACCTTGTTTAGCATAAAAAATTTGAAATATCAATTTTATTCTTTGATTCAAATGTATCATAGCAATTTAAAATATCCTGTCTTTTTTTCTTAAAGGCATAGGTTTGATTTAAGTACTTTTCAGTAGCAGCTTTTTTAAATTCCAAGGTGTTGAGTTCATTTTGCATTTTGTTGCAAAATGGTAATTTACCCTTGGAAAATGAAATTCGTGGCTGCCTTTTTTCATAACATGCTGAGCCTATCTTAGTTTGATATAAAAGCAGCCAAACATTAAATTAATCTAGTTTCATCCAAAGGTTAAAATTTTGTGACCTCTTCTGAAGTTAATGATCAAGTGAAAATTATTGTTATATCAAGGTAGAAACAACACTAAAAATTGAATAGAATTAAACAAGAAGAAAAAATGAAAGAAAGTTGATATAGAATTGAAAATAAAACTATATAGATATTTGATAATTATCTAAGAATGGGGAAGCATAATTTTTAGCATGCTGAAGTTGTGTTTTATTGTCACAAAATGTCACAGATCATGCAGCATTAGATTATGACAAAAAATGAAACTTAAATTAGGCAAATCATCTTCAAAAAGTCAAATTTTAGTAATATTTGTTAAGTTTTGCTTGTTACTTACAGTGTTTCCTTTTGAAAGTTATATCTCTGATGAACTAGATTTCCTACATAATTTTCAACTATTTACGATAGACCAGAAGAATTAATCCATTCTTGATAGTAGAATTTCACCATTATTTGAAACGGTTTGATACTATCAATGTGTTGATTCAATATTATCTGTAGATGCAAGTAAAAAGTGCTAAATATTTAAATAAAAATACATGAAAAGTACAAAATCTAAAGGAACTTTATTGCTTATCTAGTTTAGACTGTTTCTCAAAACACCATCATCATCGATAACGGTAGGCTCATAATTGAGTGGCTGTGAACCTCTCCACCATAATCATTGGTGTCCAGGTTTGTCAGGAGAAAAGAAAAGTTGAGTTGAATCCCCCAAGCTCCTTCTCAACTCGCAGTCTCCAGCTAAATAGGAGGGGTTATCTCCGCTGCTTTGAAACAGTTGCACTGCAATACGACAGCCATATTGTCTGTGAAACCAGTAATCAGTAGATCCGAATGTGTTTTCACCAGACATCCACTGCCCTGCTGCCGACAACTTCACCATCACCCTGGCACGGGGAGCTAATAGGGTGCTGTCCTGGCTCAAGGGAACCCCAGGGTACAGTTTATTGTCTTACCCAGGACATCAAAACATCATAGATAAGAAAATGAGAAAAAAGGTATATTTAAGTTAAAGATCTGAAAATGTTTCATTTTATATCCATGAAATCAATCAAATTTATTTGTACTTTCTTACAATGATAATTCTTTCATTTTTAGTAGTGATGCTGACTATTCTGATGGTTATGATTCTGATAAGAATGTTGGTGTCAAAGCTGACAAGTATTTCCTACCATTTGAACTGGCATGCCAATCCAGAAGTCCAAAAATTGTATCAAGTGCATTGGATTGCCTCCAGGTATCCTATGTTCATTGGTTTTAAGATAAGTTATTAATTGTGCTTAGAGATTTTCAGTAGCCTCACACTGCATTTTCCTCAGATATTGTTTTTATTTGAAAAGTTCACAAGACCAAGCCTTGAAAAATGTTGATGGTAACATGTATCCCCAGAGATTTGGGTGCATTGTGGCTCTCATTTGATGTCAAATTGTCACCAACAGTATCAAGATGTGAATATCATGTAGATACATACTCTGAAGAAGCCTATTATGTCAAGGCAAAATGATAGCTATGAATAATAATTTATCATAAATTTAAATAATTTATGACATTGGCATATTTAACTTTGTATTACTGCAAGTATTACTGCAACTTTGTCCTTTTCCTTACATTTATCATTTACATACATCATGGCAAGCGTTGCTCTAAAATCCAGTAGGCAGCCTGGAATTTGTTCTCTAATTTCTTGATGTTCCTATTTCAGTTCACCCCACTTCTACATTATTTTGTAATTTTATATTGTTAATATTTTAAACAGTTGTTTATACTTTAAAACCTTCTACTTGTTAGAAAATGATTGCTTATGGACACATAATTGGAAATGCACCAGACAGTAAACAGCCTGGAAGAAAATTAATCGACAGAATTGTGGAAACCATATGCAGTTGTTTTCAAGGAACACAAACAGATGAAGGAGTACAGCTTCAAATAATCAAAGTTAGTAGCTTTGTCATGTGGTCTCTTATACCAAGTATCATCATCTTTATCAAGATCATCATCACCATGAATCATAATCATTATCATCATCATCATCATCTTCATCATCATCTTCATCATCATCATCATCTTCATCATCATCATCATCATCATCATCATCATCATCATCATCATCATCATCATCATCACCATCACCATCATCATTATCATTATCATCATAATCATCATCATCATTATCATATTAATCATCATCATTTTAATCATCATCATCATCACCATCATCATCATCATCACCATCACCATCATCATTATCATTATCATCATAATCATCATCATCATCATCATCATCATCATCATCATCATCATCATCATCATCATCATCATCATCATCATCATCATCATTATCATATTAATCATCATCATTTTAATCATCATCATCATCACCATCATCATCATCATCATCATCATCATCATCACCACCATCACCATCATCATTATCATTAACATCATAATTATCATCCTCATTTTAATCATCATCATCATCATCATCATCATAATCATCATAATCATCATCATTATCATCATAATCATCATCACCTTCTTCATCATCATCATTACCATTATTACCATTATCATCATTCATCAAGCATCAGTCATCATCATCATCATCATCATCATCATCATCATTATTATCATTATCATCATCGTCTTAAATAACTGAATTACTTGCATGCGTAACGCTTATGTCAAATAAAAAATAAATCAAATGAACTTTCTATACATTTGCCGTATTAAACTGCATCTATATCTCTTAGCTCCTAAATCCAGGCATTTGAGACATTCCCTTTTCTCCTATACAGGCACTGCTAACCTCCGTCACATCGAACACTTGTGAAGTCCATGAAGCTACTTTGCTACAGGCCGTTCGTACTTGCTATAATATATATTTAGCAAGCAGGAACCTCATCAATCAGACGACAGCTAAGGCTACTCTGACGCAGATGATATGTGTCATATTCCAGCGTATGGAAGCTAAAGGGGTAAGCCTATCATTTTCCTTTGTTGATCAGCTTCAGAGTCATGACAATTTATGCCTAGATTGTTTCTTCGTTCGCTGTAATGCAGAACTGCAAAGAAAAGGAACCGTGTCATTGATACAAAGCACTTCTTACACAGATGTCTGTGTCATATTTCATCGTATGCATGCTGAGATATAGTGCTTATGATATACTAATATTTTTCAACTCGAAAGCCATGACAATTTATATAAGCTGCTCCCATTTAATGTTATCTCGACCATATTGGAAACTACACACAATGTTTGCGGTTCCTTGCTTGAGTTATAATAAAAGACCAAGACAAAATTTCGAATTTCTTCATGAAGTGCTTAACATATTGACTTGCAGCTTCTTGATGCTGAAAAAGAAACAGAGGCTTCCAGTGAACATGATCCATCAAAAACGCCTGACACAAAGGCACATGAAAGCCAGACAGCTCATTCTGATGAAACTAAAGATGCACCGCCTGTAGAAGAGAAGAATGCGGAGCCTCAAGAAAACCATGTACCATCAAAAGCTGGTCAAAGTGCGGGAACACCGATTAAAGAGACTAGAGATAGTGAGCTAAAAGCTAGGGAAAGAGCTGAATCTAGTCCAAAAACATTGAGGGAGCTGAGTAAGGAAATAACTGAGATTTCAGACGCGGTTAACATTGTGGGTGCCCAGGTTGATGAAGGAATTGATATGAAAGGTAACAAAATAACACCTTTAGAAGACTAAGACGCATTATAGTATGATCAAATTTTAGAGGTTGCAATGACTCTAAGGAAAGCTGTTAGGCCCAGAATAACAATGACATGTATAAGGATTCAAAGTGGCAGGGATACGAAGCAAATACGTCAAGATTATTATTATGATTTTATCATAATTGTTTTGCATTCCTGCCACTTTGCGTTGCTCCCTATACCTATCATTTATATACATCATCGCAAGAATTCCTTTTGAATCCGGTATGCAGCCTTCATTTTTGTTTTCTCTTTATTTGTTACTAGGATAGGAACCTGCTTCAAGAATCAGGCTGAGCAAGCTTGGCATATTTCTCCAGTACCAGAGTCCTGGTGTCAAATCTGATTGGTTAATTTCATTGTTACCATGGACACCGGTTTCTCGCTTGGCAGGGGTATTCCCCCTTCTAATCTATTGTTGTCACTCAAAGGGACTCCAAGCAAAAACTCACTACCTTCATTTCTATAGCGAGTATATAACCGAGTGAAATTACTAGTAACTCACTAAGAATATTAGATAGACTTATTTCAATTGCATAATTGTAGGGGAAGATGCCGAGAGTGAAACTGCAGAGAAGTCTGATGTAGAAGGTGGGGATACTGGCAAAGCTTCCGGTGATGCAGATGTCACAATGCCTCAGCCTGTTGCTACCTCTGAAGATTTGACTTCCGCTACAACTGAAACATCTGAAGAAGGTGATAAATCAGGAGCCAAAGGTGACAATGCAGAAGTCAGAGGTGATAGTGCTGAGGTCAAAGATGATACTGAAGAAGTCAAAGGTGATAGTTCAAGGGTCAGAGATGAAAACTCAGAGGCGACTTCCGGGGCTGGAGGTGAAAGTTCAGAGGCCACTGGCGATAAAGTTGAGGAGGCACAAAAAGCTGCCTCTGATGAAACTGGGGCAACAAAACCAAATGAAAATACACCGAATGGCGAGTCAGATAACTGGGCAAATTTTCAGAGTTGTGATGCGAATGGAAGCCAATCAAAAGATACCGCCCCGGAAACAGGAGGGGAAGCCAAGGTAGTTGATGCTAAAGAAGAAAATGCAGTGACTGAGAGAAATGGGCATGCAGAAAACGGATTAAAAAATGCTGAAGACAGTGAGAAATCGAATCAAGAAAATCATGAAGCAGATAAAAAATCGAATAATGAAGGACCAGGTCAAGAGGCAAAGGTCGAAGACCCAAATTGTGAGTTGCTACTTTATAATGACAATGCTATGAGTTTTTCAGTCAGTTTATGTCAGTTTATGCAAGAATAACATTTGCCTTACAAGAATGACCCTTTGCTAGGCCAGAATCAACCTTTGCCCTGGAAGAATAACACTTGCTCTAGAAAAATGACCCTTTGCCGTGCAAGAATAAACTTTCCTCTACAAATATAGCCTTCGACCTGCAAGAATGAACTTTGCCTAAGAAGAACAACCCTTTGCCAGCAAAAATGACCCTTGCCCTACAAGAATGACCTTTTGCCCTTCAGGAATGACCCTGTGCCCTACAAGGATGACCCTGTGCACTGTAGAGATAACCCTTTGGCCTGTACGCACCATTTGGTAATCCTTTGCCATGGAAAAACTTGAGGAAGTACCACTTTAGTGGATAAAAATTGACCTGCTGTAGGTAGCTGTATTTTTAACGAACATATGAGACGTTTCAAGGAAATTTGCGCTCCATTGCAGGTGAAACATCCCGCCCAGATACCCCTCAGAGTGTTAGGATACAGGCCGAAGACGCACGTTCGGTTTCATCCAACAACACTCCAGATGACAGACACTCAATCAGCTCGCAAGAAGGTACCATAGATTCACCTGCTCCAGCGCACGGCACAACGGCAGGTTTCACGCACGTCCTGCAGAAGGATGCTTTCTTGGTGTTCAGATCGCTCTGCAAATTGTCAATGAAGCATCTTACAGATATACCCAATGATTTGAAGTATGATTTGTTTTCTATATTAATTTCATTTCCTCCTTTTATATTGACCACTAGGCCTACTGACTTTCTGACCTGCCAACCTCTAACCTTCTGATCTCTTGACCTCCGAACCCTTCACCCCTTGACCCCTTGATCTCTGAAAATAGTACAAATTTACAAAATCTCCTACCTTCAAAACGCTGGCAATGTTTTCAAGACAAACAAGATGTTCGTAAGTGCGATCAAGCAATATCTATGTGTTGCGCTGTCGAAAACATGGTATTTCATGCTTTTAAGGGATAATACAGAGAATAGATGGATTGAAGATGTATAAAAGATGATTGTATCAGTGCCCAATTGATGTCACATTTTCATTTTTTCAGATCACACGAACTGCGCTCCAAGATTCTCTCTCTTGAGCTCCTCCTCTCCTGCCTTCAAAACGCTGGCAATGTTTTCAAGACAAACGAGATGTTCGTAAGTGCGATCAAGCAATATCTATGTGTTGCGCTGTCGAAAAACGGCGTTTCGTCTGTGCCGCAAGTTTTCGAGCTGTCTTTGGCGATATTTGTTACGCTCCTGTCTGAATTCAAGACACACCTTAAGAAGCAAATTGAGGTAAAAGATCTTTTATTTATTATTATTTTATTCTTAAGTCTGCAGGGGGGGAGGGGGGCTAATAGAGAAGGGGTATATATATATGAAAGATTTTTATTCGCAGAAAGCGTTTTGATAGGTCTTATCTTAACGTATATCAACTGTATTACTACGAATTTCTGCTTTATTTGTGCAGGTTTTCTTTCAAGAAATTTTCCTTGGAATACTCGAAACATCATCTAGTTCATTTCAACATAAGTGGCTCGTGATGCAAGCTCTTTCTCGCATCTGTTCAGGTATCATATTACATTACATTAAATTACCTTACATTCCATTGCATTACATTATATTACTTTGCATTACATTACATCAAATAACTTTGCATTACATTACATTACACGACATAACATTACATGACATTGCACCACATTACATTATATTGCATTGCATTAAATAACATTACATTACATTTCATTAGATTGCATTACATTGCATTATATTACATTTCCAGCATTACTTTGCATACCATTCCATTACTCGCAGATAAAAATAGTCCCCTTATTTTCTAACAGATGCACAAACTGTGGTGGATCTCTACGTCAATTACGACTGTGACATGCTCTCGGCGAACATATTCAAAAGACTCGTAAATGATCTGTCGAAAATAGCGCAAGGAAGACACGCAATTGAGTTAGGCGCAACTCCGCTGCAAGAAAAGAAGATTCGAATGAAGGGAGTCGAATGTCTGGTTTCGATTTCGAAATGTATGGTTGAATGGAGCAAGGAATTGTATGTGAATCCAGTGTCGCAAGTAAATGCATCAGGTAAGTTTGGATGGTAATTCAATGAATGAATGAATCAATCAATCAATGAATCAATCAATTAATCAATCAATCGATCTATTAATCAATCAATCAATCAATTTATCGATCGACCAATCAATCAATCAATCAATCAATCAATCAATCAGTCTATTAAGATATCTATTTTTGTTTTAAACATTGAGGTTTATATAATAATTGGGACACAAAGAAAGGTTTCAGAGATTATATCTCAGACAAAGGTTAGATTTAAAACTCTGTGAATCTTTTCTGAGTGCATTAAAAAAACCATCTATCCTCGGCCATCAGCGACATTTTCCTGACGCTGAAATAGCTTAATAAATTATTGTATTATTTTATACAGAAACGGAAGGATCGGAAAGTGTTGCATCTAATACTTCAGAATCAGTAAGCGAAAATTCCTCCATGAACGATTTAAAGCAGCACAGTGGGAGTATGACATCAATGAATTCCCTCTCAACTATAAGCAGTGGAGTTGGAAGTTTGGCTGCAGTATCTGATCACCCTGATAAGATCGAAGTTCTCAAACAGAAGAAGGAGTCAATGGAAGAAGGAATTAAAAAGTATGTTTTTAGATTAAATATGGTTTGTTATTGTTTGGTAAAAGAGCTGTGAGTTGGTGCATGATAGTTTGGTACATAAGGAATAGATATTGAACTCCCATTGCAACACCATGCAATGGGCAATGGGCAATGTGGTGTGGTACAGAAAAGAGTTGTGGATGATGTGTGAATATTGTAAATAGATGCAATACAATACAATACAATATAATACAATACAATAAAATACAATACAATTTAGTTAAATTCAATACAATTCAATAAATTACAATACAATGTAATACAATACAATACAATACAATACAATACAATACAATACAATACAATACCATTCAATACAATACAATACAATACAATACCATTCAATACAATACAATATAATACAATACAATACACTGCTAAACAATACAATACAATACAGTATATACGATATAATACAATTCAATACAATATAATACAATACAATGCAATACAATAAAAACAATACAATACGATACAATACAATACACTACAACACCATATAGTACAGTGCAATACAGCACAATACAATACAATATAATTCACTATTTTACGTCACAGTATAAAATAATGCAAATACCGCATGATGAAATAGACTGTAATGTGTTACAAAACATGAAGTAAATCATATTTCTTTTTTCATTGTAAAAATAGATTTAATGAAAAGCCGATGCGTGGAATTCGTTTTCTCCAAGAGCGAGGCCTCCTTGGGGAATCTTTAGCTGATGTTGCCCAGTTTTTATACACAGATCAGCGACTAGATAAGGTACTGTATGAAATATTTCCATATTTTATTTTGATATAATGATTGCCACATTTAGTCAGTGTCTTCGGAAATGATTTTCCTTTGCTTCGATTCAATTATGCTCCTTCGCAGTGACATGTGACGTCACCTTCCCATGATCCTTTGGGGCACCTTTTCTTTGAATATCCGGAATGTTATTGA
This sequence comes from Catostylus mosaicus, assembly GCA_964019065.1. NCBI lineage: Eukaryota > Metazoa > Cnidaria > Scyphozoa > Rhizostomeae > Catostylidae > Catostylus > Catostylus mosaicus. The sequence continues at coordinate 3,811,610 of OZ025203.1, forward strand.
AAGTTTCTTGTTTCCCAAGGCTGATTTGCCGTTCCCATTTTCTCTGCAGCCCACAAATTGCGGGCTATATTGTAATATATCGTGGATATTTTGACAATAAGGCTTTTTAAGTACGAATATTTGAAAGAAATTGACTAGCTGGAGGCAGCACTGAAATTGACCAATCAGATTTATTTTTCATTTGTCATTTAATTATCACGTGCCGGAGCTAACAAACTGACAGTTGCCCACAGACGGTAGATCCATAGCTCCATCATCTTTGATGCAGGCTACCAGTCACAAGTTTTTGGGCGGTTTTCACCTCATTGCATTATTTGTTTTAGATTAAAATTGTAGATTCCATAAACTTTTCTTTTTAGACGCAAATTGGTAATTTATTGGGAGACTCAACCGAGTAAGTTTTCTTTTAGCATATCTTATTTGTCGCAAAACTTTTTCTCTGGTCGAATATTTTATCTTTCACCCTTTCATCCACGGAGGGACTAATTAGCCCAATGTCTTTCAGCGAGAACTGGTTTTTTTTCAGAAAGAAGAGACTAATCCTTTCAATATTTGAATCCACCTGCTTCAAAATATTCGTTAAGATTTTTCGCCCCGACTCGAATTGTGTTCGATCAATTTTCTGTATGACAAGTTTTGGTTTCCTTTCTTGCAATTTTGAAATGGTTGTAAATAGTAAAACTTATAGTTCATTTCCTGTGCCAAAAATAACTCGGTTATTCTATTTTCTTTCGTATTTTTTTCGACAGAGATGCCAAAGCAATTATGTATGCCTATGTTGATCAGCTGAATTTTGAAGGAAGAGATTTTGTCCCCGCTTTGCGAATGTTTCTTGAAAACTTTCGACTTCCTGGTGAAGCGCAAAAAATCGATCGATTGATGGAGAAATTTGCAAGCAGATACTGCGAATGTAATTCAGCGTGCGTGTCACTTAATTTTAGATGTTTGTGTCATAGTTTTTAAAATTTTGTTTTATTCGGGGGGGGGGGGGGTACGAGCTTTATTTAAAACATGGAATATTGAATATCGCTGGAATGTGGAATGTTGGACTAACAGAATCTAGAGTTCTAAAATGTGGAATGTCAGAATATGGAATTTCAGAATTTGGTTTTTTTCTATGCATATCATTTATTACAAAAACGTTCCACCCTACTTTATTTCTTAATCACTATACAACTATACATTAACTTGAGTGATACAATGAGATGGAAAGACATTGACTAACCTATCGCCCATAGAGGATTGGGGGGGGGCAGAGTCCTCTGAATAATATGGAACCTAGATTTTTCATTTTTATATTGATTTATTCGAATCAAGTTTTTAAGCGAAGGGCCCCTTGAAATTCACCAGTGCTGAAGGGCAACCCTCAGTAGATATTTGAAATCAAGTGAAAATTAGTGAATCAAACAATCAATCAATCAATTAATCAATCAATCAATCAATCAATCAATTAATCAATCGATCAACCAATCAATGACCAGATAATCAGTTAAGGTGTGGACAGTAAGGATAACTGACTGAAATTCACTATTTTATTCTATTTACGTACCATGTCGCTCGGCGTTGGCGAGTATGTCTGTCCAAATCTCTCCATCCTTTGGTGCCTCTTGTACTTCGCATGCTGTCCACGACCCTCTCTTTCCTCTAATGATGTTTTTCATGAATGTAAATCTATTTTTTTCCTCTTGCTCATTTTCCATCGATTTATCCAATTCCATTCTAGGGAGGAGATATTCGCAAGTGCAGATGCGGCATATGTTTTAGCATATTCAATAATCATGTTGACTACAGATTTACATAGTGATCAGGTTGGTTTGCCAAACCATTTTGTTACTGGTTAAAGTATATTCTCTTATACAGCAATACGTGAAGCCGCACAGCTGCTTTATAAGAAACTCAGTGTTTGCGTCTCTAATCGGAAGACCTTCTTGGGTTAAGACTCTGCATTGACCTAGAGCCCGGAAGATACGGCGGTTCCATGGCTGGCGGCCATGAGGGAGGCTTCTAAAAACCAATAGAAATTGCAATGCAACATCTAGACCAGGCCCTACTTCTTTTGTTTATTGCAGGATAATGATTAATTTGAGCCAATAGGCTGGAGGAAGGTTCAGAACAATTCTGAACGCTGCATTGGCCCATCCTTTATTCTCGTATATCATATTGATGCTAAAGTCTTAGCCCTTTCGCACCCGGCTTCTCCACAAATATACAGTAACAACTTGTACATTTCTCAAGTTTTTAAGGGGTTAGGTAGCGAATAATTTTGGTGCAAAGACGCCTTACTTTTCAGTGCAGATATTCAAAACATTGCCCCCTGTAAGAGATTGCCAGTTCTCATTCTCGCCTAATGAGACCATATGGCCCGTCCAGGGGGAATGAGAGGTATAAAAATCTATAAGATATCGTTTCTATAAATTGGACTTTTTAAATTGTTAGGTTAAAAGAAAGATGTCCAAAGAACAATATATAACAATGAACAAGGGAATAAACGATAGTAAAGACTTGCCTAGGGAATATTTAGAAAAGATTTATGATGAAATTGCACAGAATGGTATAAAAATGAAACATCCAGTCAAAGATAGTCAGCGTACGAGCAGCTTATGTAAGTAGAAGTTTTGAAATTTCACAAAAAAGCGATAACATCACACAGTATATAAATATTTATGTTTATTAATTAATTTGTTGGCATAATTCCCTATCCTATCCAACAAGATTGTGCTACAAAAATACCATAACCATAACCAGCCTATCAAGAAAGTAAAGCTGATCAGAAGCTACGTATAATATTTGTTTTATTCACTATTTATTTAATAATTTATTTATTTGCATTATTTAACTGTTTATTTATTGGCTTTTTTATCAATTTATTTATTGGCTTTATGTATATATATATTTATTTATCAGTTTATCCATTTATTTATCTTTAATTTTTTTTTTTAATTTTTTTTATTATTTTTTAATTTGTCTTTGTGTTTATTTATTTATTTTTGTGTTTATTTATTTATCTTTGTGTCTATATATCAACATATTAGTTTATCTATGTATTAATTTATTTTCTTATTTTTTTTATGTATCTATTCATTTATTTATTTATTTACTTTTTTATTTAATACCATATGCAACAATACTGTGCTATGAAAATACCAAAGTTGGAAACAGGATCGTTTAATTCAAATCCTTTTTCTAGATATGTTGACCGAAAAACAGAGGCGAACTATTTATTTACAAGAAATGGAACTCATGGCGCAGACAGCGAAAGCAAAAATGGAAGACGCACAGAGTGTAGACATGGCCTTTTTACGAGCCTCACACATCGAGCATGTTCGGCCTATGTTTAGGGTGAGTTTTTCACGTACCCTAAGGATGCGTGTTTGTTCAAAGCTAGACCATTTCGCTAGAAGAATAAGTTATGCAAAGAACCAAGAGTTAACGTAATAAAGATGAATATATAGTTGATATAATAAATAAGACAAGTAAAGTAAAGAACAAAATCGCAGGTTGCCTACCGGATTCTCGAAGAACACTTGCGAAGATGTATGATGTCTCCTCTGCGATGCATCAAACATCTTTCCATCTACCAACCACATTCCAGCACTATTCTTACAAAGACACATAATATTTGACTATATACCTCTAATCTTGTCGTATTTGCCTCGCATTCTTGGCGCTTTTTATGTTCTTTATTTCTTTATATTTATATAATTAATGATTGAATTAATATAAATACATGAAAGAAAATGCAAACGAAATTTCAAGGTGTTGAGTTCATTTTACTCGTTTATGGTGAAATGGTAATTTACCCTTGATACATTACAAATGAGGCTGCCTTTGCTAAAACCGACTGAATTTATATTAGTCGCTTTTGAAGATGGCCAGACATGCCCTACTTAGATTTCCTTGTCTTGGCTTATTACATATGAGCTGTGCTCCCATTTCTGATTGCTGTTTTAGGCCTGTTTACATGAGGTTGGCTGGCTCGCTTTCCCGGTGGGCCACAACCGTCCATTCTGCGCTGTTACGAAAGTGGTTGGCTGGGTTAGACAGGCTATGATTTTCACATTTAAGCGCAGACTAAAATTTACCTCAGGAAAGTGATCCAGCCTGCCTAACCGGGCCAATCAGACTCTATACCTTGCTTCTGCTGTTGAAAACGAATGTGCTAGCCTGCGTAACCAGTGCTGCAAACTTTGTTTAGAAAATTGCATAACCCTTGCATTGCTTCCAAGGTTTCATTGGTTTTTATCGACGTTAGTGAAACAAAGTTTCTGTTTTGTTTTCTTAGGTTTCATGGACACCCATGTTAGCGGCGTTTAGTGTTGGTGTGCAAGATAATGATGATGCAAATGTCATTTCATTGTGTTTAGATGGCATTCGATGTGCCATTAGGATATCATGCATATTTCAAATGCAGGTAAGAATTTTGAAGGTATCGAAAAAGCCCTTCATCGATGTGTGTGGTGGAGGGGGGGGGTGTTTGAGAAGGGTTTATTTTAGGGGTTTATTCGGGGGGGGAGGGCTTATTTGAAGAGAGCTTAATTAAGGGAGTCTTAAATAAAAAAAAATCGGTTCGTGGGAGGTTTTTTGGGGAGAGCTTTTTCAAGGGTGTTATTTTTGAATGGCTTTTTCGAGAAAGCTTATACGTAGAAAATAGGTCAGAAAGTGGCTTGTTCTAGAGAGCTTTGTTTGAAGGAAGACTTTTTGGTAAGGGGAGGGGGTACAATTGACGTCTTTCTGCAGATTAGAAAATTATTCTATTCATTGATTTATTTTTTTATTTAAGTTGATTTTCGATTTATCAAATTTTTGATCTTTTAGTTGGAACGAGACGCCTTTGTGCAGGCATTGTGTCAGTTCAGTTTATTAACTGCGAATGCCGTTATTACTGAAATGAAAGCAAAAAACATCGATACCATCAAAACGCTTATCACTGTTGCTTACACAGATGGGAATAATCTTGGTCACTCGTGGTTTGAGGTAAATTCCTTCTATGCAACTTCAAAAGAAAAGAACTTGAATGTTTGCAACTTCGATACAGCTTAATGATATCCTCAAAAGTTTCTAAAACTGACATTGAGTTTATAATTACTTGAAAAATTGGAAACGGTTTTTACACTCTTTTTTTATAAGAATACTTAATTTTTTGCTGAGCCTCATTTTTTATAATTTTTAGCTATTTTCAGCCTCGGAATATTCTTGTACGTTGGCTAAAAGAACAAGTCATCAAAATAAAACCTAAAAAATAGACTTACATAATATCAAAGAAGAAGGAGTAAAGAAGTACGAGTAATTTAATGTCATAAAAAATTCAAGTAATAAAACACACGCTGATAATAATCGTTTTACAAGATCTTGAGCCTGGCAATATTCTTAGAATATTCTTGAATTTCACCAATTTTGATCCTCATTATTCTTATAAAATTTATTCTTATAAAAAAAAGAGTGTAAATCCTGAAACCTTTGGTATGCTAACTTGTTTTTGCTTGTACTTTTGATTTTTAATGCGGAAGCTGACTTTTATTTACCTTTGTTGTAGATCTTACAGTGCATATCACATCTTGAACTGTTACAGCTGATCGGGACGGGGGTAAAAGCCCGTTATGTTGCTTCAGGCGGTAGTCATCATCATCATACGGCAGCTACGGGTGCCCAGTATGGAGTTCCGGCGCAAGATATTCACGGGGGTAATGTCTTTTTGGTAATTTTGTCAAATTCAGGGTACTTTAGTAAAGTAACTTGTCACGGAGTTGCTAGATATGCTGCTTAATTTAGAACGTGGCGACAAGCGGAGAATGCTCCAATGAAATATTGCTCTTTAACTTGATAGCATTGGTATTACAGTAAAAAGGGGCGCTTAATAGATAAGGCGTCCCAAATTGGTATTATGGTTAAGGGGGCGTTACATAGATAAGGCCTCAATGAAATGCAGTTCTTTTACTTGCTTGTTATTATGATTAATGGGGGCTTTAAATATATATACAGTAAATAAAGATCCTTTGTTCGATATCCAAACTTGGCATTATATTGTTCTTTCTTATAACAAACAGTTTTATAAGAAACTTTCGCAAAATAATCCCTTAACCTTAAATAACCATGAATTTTGATTTAAAAAATTTCGTTTTGTTTTACGCCATTTCTTATTTGTTATTAATCGAACTGAGGCCAGCTCACCTGAGAAACGTTCATCTGTATTTTTGCAGGCGTACTAGACCCAAAGAAGTTATCTAGTCTTCAAGAATCTGTCGGTGAAACTTCATCGCAAAGTATAGTCGTAGCAGTCGACCGGATTTTTACCGGCTCGGTCCGACTTGACGGAGAAGCAATAGGTTGGTTTCATGCACGTCCTTCAATGTTATCTCCTTTGATGTATCATAGCGAATCTTGGCTTATTTACGATAGTATCAGGTTTACTACTGACGGAGACTTCTCGCAAGAGTTTTTATTTTACCAAATCCCCATCGCTTGTTCAGAGTGTTGAAACTATGGAATGGCCTAAACGCACACTCAAAAAGTCCAGAACACAAAGAACCCTTCCAATTTCCCTTTTATTCCGCAATTCATTTAAACTGTTCTATTTGAGTAGAATATTTTTACTTTGTTATAATTTACATAATCGAAGCCAACATGTCCCATTAAAAATAGTTTCTTCTTTCTCTGTTTCGTTTTTGTTTTTGTTTGTGTTATTTTTTAATCTTCATGTCCAGTTGGCCCTAGCTGGATAGTAATTTTGTAAGTTATATTTTGCTTTTCGTATTTTAAAGCTACGTTCTTAGATGGAGGGCCCCTTTGAAAATAAGCATTTCTGAAGAGATGCCATCCTTAAATATGCGAAAATGCAAGGCAACTTTCTAGTGAAGAAACAAAATTTTTGACGTTCCTACGTTTCGATTTTAGTTGATTTTGTTACTGCTCTGGCTGCGGTGTCGATGGAAGAGTTGTCAAATGCAACATCGCCGAGAATGTTCAGCTTGCAGAAAATTGTTGAAATCGCATACTACAATATGAATCGTATCCGACTCCAATGGTCGCGTATCTGGGCAGTCCTTGGTGAATATTTCAACAAGGTAGTGTATTGCGTATCACTCTGACTTACTTGTTTTCTTTTTCATTGAGAATTGTTGGATCTTGCGTATCCGATACGGAGTGGCTAATATATGAATCCTACCTGTCTATGGATCGTGCCCAACTATTAGTCGTATCCGACTAAAATTGTCAGGTGTCTGGGCTGTTCTTCGTGAATATTTTAACAAGGTAGGGTTTCACTCCAACTAACTTATATTTTAGAAAATAAAGATGATCATGTCACAAGATCTCTAGTACCCTTTCTACGCTCATTTATGCATTTTTCTCCATTTCCACATCATATCACAACATTGTATAGAGTTGGAGGAGAAGTTATGCATTGCCAAAGGGAGCATAGGGCTCCAATACTATTAGCGGCATTGTTGTCTCTACTCTAAAAGCAGCACCAGCCTTGTCTAAGTCAGAGAAATGGTGTATCTTCCTGCTATCCCTAACGAAACTGTTGTCTCTTTTATTATCCATAGACTAATTGTTATTGGTTGTTTTCACAGGTTGGTAGCAACCCCAATGAGGAAGTAGCTTTTTTCTGCGTCGATTCATTACGTCAGCTGTCCATGAAATTCTTGGAAAAAGGCGAGTTATCAAACTTCCACTTCCAAAAAGATTTCCTACGGCCGTTCGAATATATAATGAAGAAGAACAGGTTTGTGGCATATTTCAAGCACTTTTTATAATGATAATTAACATGAAGATTATCATCATCATATTACCATCAATGTCATTGTGATCAAAGTCATCACTAGCTCCAAAATCATATCCACTGTAAGTGTGAAAATTATCATTCTATCTTCATGACCTCTCACTGACCTCCAATGACCTCTCATTGACCTCTCATTGACCTCTCATTGACCTCCTACCTTAGTTCGTCAACAATCAGAGACATGGTTGTCCGTTGCGTGGCACAAATGGTCAATTCACAAGCCAAAAATATCAAATCTGGTTGGAAAAATGTCTTTTCGGTTTTCCATTCAGCTGCGTCTGATCTGGATGAAGGAATCGTAGAACTTGCTTTCCAAACAACTGGTATGTATTTTTTTGACATTCTATACCTAAACTTTATGCTATAAAGGAACTACATGTTCTACCGGCAACTGGAAAAGATCCAGAGATAGAGGAAAAGATCTTGATGCTTTTTACAGACAAAACTTGAGGCAATTAATAGGAAAAATACATCCAAATAAGATTTTAAGCCGAAATGTTAAGAAAAGATGCAGTGAAAGGCCAATATCATTTGATATCTTGAGAAGTGATGGAAGTTGATAGGTCATATATTACGCGTTTCTGGTAAAATCCAGCAGTTAAAGCTATGTGATCCTACTTCAAAGATCAGAGAATGGGTGTAGACGTAGGTCTAGAGAGACTATCGTGACAACATTGGATGAAGACGTCAACACAGCAAAATCAGTGAAAAGAGACTCCCCAATACCTACTTTGAAGAGAAAGAAAGGTTTTGTGGATATAAGGTCAATAGCACAGGACTTTAAGATTGGAGAAATTCTCAAATGTTGTTTGCAGAGCAGCAGAAGCAGAAGTTGCATGGAAAATTCATGCCATTACTGTGTCTGCAATTATATATATTCTACCAATATTTCTATGAAGGTCTCATTTACTCTAACTGTACCCTTAACTCTATCCCTAATCATAACCGGAATTGTTGTTTCTTATCATAATCTTAACCAGCAATGGGCAATCGGTCCCTGGTCTTCAAAAAAACCTAGATTCTTCTCCTTTGTTTTTGTTTGCTTCTATTTTCTCTTGAGTGCGACAGGCATTATTGATTCCATTTCCAAAAAAGTATCGCTCTATGTTGCACTTTGTTATGTTTCCTTTTTGTTTACAGCAATAATCTTCGAAAAGCACTTCTCAGTAACCGTAGAATCATTCCAAGATGCTGTCAAATGCTTATCAGAATTTTCATGCAACGCAGCGTTCCCTGATACAAGCATGGAAGCAATTCGTTTAATTCGACACTGTGGAAAACATGTCTATGAGAACCCCCTGGTATGTTTTGCATTGCCTATAGATTTCTATACGAATTTTTCCTTTCGTATCGATTCTACGGAGGTTTCTGAAAGTTTTTGAAATTTGCGTGGAAAACAGAGAAATGACACAACCCTTCGTTTGACGCTCGTGAATGTACGAAAACATTGGAGAAAGCACGTGATTTGGTAATTGTTTAGATTATTCCATGTGATCTAATTGCCCTCATTTTACCCGCAGATGTTCCGAGAGCATTTCGCGGAAGACGCGGGAATTAGTGAAACTGATAGAATTTGGGTGCGTGGATGGTTTCCAGTTATATTTGAGCTTTCGTGTATCATCAGCAGATGCAAATTGGATGTTAGAACGCGGTAAGATATTTCTATGTTAGAGATTTTGTAAAGAATTGAAAATAAAGACTATTGCAGTGTTTGTAGAGTAATTAGTAGGTAGCGTAATAAGTAGTTTGTCTTGTAAATTTTTAATGGAATATAAAAAATAATTGAGTTGATTAAAAAACTCAAGTGTCTTTTTGGAAATGGAATTCCAACCCGATATTAAATCGTACAATGGTCACTTGAATAAGAATATCGCTTAGACAGGGTGTTAACTGTGAATATGCAGAGCAAAGGCTAGACGTTCATTGCGTATCCATTAACTCCTTCCTTCATTTACTCATTCATTTATTCATTTATTTATTCATCCATTCTTTCGTTCTTTTTTCTTCAATTATCTGCCTCCTTATTCGTTTCTGAATTGATTTGTTTTTAAATTCTTTATATATTGCTTTATTTATTTCTTAATTCATTCATTCTTTAACATGTCAATTTATTCGTTCAAGTATTCATGCATTCACTTATTTATTCATGCATTTGTTAATCACTTTATTCACCTTTTACTTTATTCACTTATTAATTTATTCATTCATTTCCTATTAAGATACTACTTTATTTAATTCTTAATTCATTCACTCATTCATTTATCATACACAAATTATTTCATTGATATATAACTCCATTTCATCATGCCTTCATTTATTCATACATTCGTTCTTTCATACATTTTTAACTTAACTCATTAACATATCTGCATTTTTTGTTAACCATTCTCTCTTTGAAGAATTTCACACCAAATGATGTTATATTTTCTTGTATTGCAGTGCCCTTACTGTGATGTTTGAAATTATGAAATCTTATGGTCACACGTTTTATAAACATTGGTGGAAGGAAATTTTCAAAGTAGTTTTTAGAATCTTTGATAGTATGAAATTACCAGATCAACAAATCGATTGGATGGAGGTATGTTTTGCTCCGAGCTTCTGTCATTCACCTTTTATCATTCATTCATTTATTCACTCATTCATTCATTCATTCATTCATTCATTCATTCATTCATTCATTCATTCATTCATTACTTTATCCATCCATTAATATGTTGGTTGATTCATTATTTTATAGATTCTCAAATACACTGATCAATAAATCTATAAATTAAATACACAATTGATTATATATCAATCTGTTTATTAATTTCTTCATCAGTTACCGTATTCATTCATTACTTTATTCATTCATTACTTTATTCATTCCTTCGTTAGTTAATGCATTCGTTCATTACATTATTCTTCCCTTCATTTATTCGTTACTTCTGTCATTAATTTATTGTTCCATCTAGTCAGTCATTTATTCCAAGCTTCTTTCAGCTCATTCTCTTTTTACCACCATTGCACAAACTCTAAGTGTAATTATATTCATCTGTTTTGCAGAAAGCTGAATGGATGACAACAACTTGTAATCATGCACTTTATGCTATTGTGGATGTTTTCACTCAGTACTTCGATGAACTTGCTGATGTCCTTCTTGCTGATATGTACCACCAGCTTGTCTGGTGTGTACAGCAAGGTAAGTGACAACCTGTGTCACAGATATTGAAGTTCCAAATCACAGTCTGTAGAAACTCGAAAACTACTGATACCATACTGATAGTCTGTATCATATCAAGCGGTTGGCCGTCCCCTGATTGAGATAGGTATGTAGTTCTACGCAGTAAGAGCTGAATAGTGCAAGCCTTTTTCGCATATTCAAGACTATAGCTTGGAATTTAGACGTTCCTTCAATTTTTGTCCTATAGTTTTAGTACTTGCAACCTTTCTGGAACTGCAGCGAAGCCTACTTTCATTGTCTTCCATAGCTCGACCGTCTCTACCTTTGCACAAGTATAAAACATGGTTCTATAATGGTTTCTTTCTTCTTTCTAGACAACGAGCAATTAGCTCGATCGGGCGTCAATTGTCTTGAGAACTTAGTCGTATCAAACGGGCAACGATTTACCGATGATATATGGGCAATGACATGTCATTGCATCAAACAAATCTTCGAAGCTTCATTGCCTAGGCAATTGTTGACATGGAAACCGGAGGGACACAATGAAACGATACAGACAGATGGTCAGTCTGCGGCAAATGCTGCAAAGGTATGTGTATTTTCTTGTAAGATTACAAAACATAGTAAGTCTTGTTAGCATGTCTTTTTGTTATTGGTACCATGCTTTGAACTCTTACCATAATCCAATCTAATCTAATCTAATCTAATCTAATCTAATCTAATCGGAGTTTGTGTAGTTTGTTGTAAGATTGCAATACAAAGTAAATCTTGTTAACATGTCCTTCTGTCATTGAGCCAACCATCATTTAATCTAATCTGATCTAATCTGATCTTATCCAATCTAATCTGCAGTTTGTATAATTTTTTATAAGATTAGGGATCCATCATTAGGTTATATTACAACTCCATTCCAAACTGAAGCAGTTTGAAGGCTTGACCATGAACCAAAAATGATCATTCCGTTTCGTAAAGCCTTATGCTTCTTATTAGCAGACCATTACTCGAGTTTGTTTTATAACCGTAGGATGGAACTGGAGATTCAACAGATCATCGAATCAGCAATCATCGGATTAATCATGGTAAGTTGATATCAGATTCTTATAACAGATTTTCTTCTGGATCATTTGGCAAACATACATTCCTTGTTAAGTGTCATAAAAACTGTCTAAATTTAGCTCAAATTGCGGACTTCCTTGGCAAAAGGACTCCCTTTTCTAGCTCTTTAGCTATATAATTGGCGAATAGACATTAATTGGTAGCCAATCACATGTGTTATTTCTCTGGTCACGTTGATTTCAATCTTCGCTCTTCCTACGTTTCATACTGATATCTGTTTGTCTGCAATCTAGATTGCATCGTTTATGTATACATTTAGGCTCTTTTCATCAATTGATTATTGCTTTTGTTGACAAGTCTTTCTTTCGAAGGTAAAGCTGATGGAGATTCGTACGAAGTAAACGAAGGAGATGACATCAGTGTGCACAGCCTTCCCATGATGCCTGTCATGCCGATGTCACGTGCAGACTCGAGGGAAAGTTTGCATTCGATTACAAAACAAAGTGAGTCTAGTTTACACCTCTCTCTGTCTTTGGTACCATACTTTGAAATCACCATCGCACTCTCTCTTTGGTATCATACATCACCTTATCTGATCCAATCAAATCAAAGCTAATCTAATGTAATCCAGTTTAATCTTAACTGTCTTTGGTAGCATACATCATCCAATCCAGTCCAATCCAACCGTGCCTAATCTAATCCAATCATATCTAATCTTATTTTCTCTAATCTAATGTAATCTAATCTTATCTAATCTAATCAAATGTTTTCTAATCTCTAGTTTGCGTAGTGCGTGTTGTACCATTACCTTGAATCGTTGTAGGGTTGCAATGTATTTTCGTGCCCGCTGTACTTTAATCTTGCAGTGTATTTGGTCGTAAAATTATTAACTTTTAACTGAGGCAAATAAAGAACTCTTACCCTAGAGAGTTTCAGACTCATCTGCAAACCTTCCAAAATCACTTTTATATACTGTTTCATTTCATTCTGTTTTTAGAAATAACTCAAGATCGAACGTTATTCAACTCTCTGTTAATCAAATGTGTTGTGCAGCTTGAGCTTGTCACATCCATCGATGATATTATATTCTTCCCTGCGACTAGCAAAAAGGAAGATGCAGAAAATATGGCAGCAGCTCAGGTATTTTATGCTAATTTATACATAATTTATGTTCTCATTTGCCCCATAATTAATGTTCTCATTTGCCCCATAAGTTATGTTCGCATTTTTCGCATTTGTGAAATCTGATGCGACCAATTATCTGATGTAAGAAAAATCTAATCTTACCTAACCTAATCAAATCTAGTCAATCTAAGCTAATCTGATTGATAACCAACCGTAATCTCTATTGCGATAAAAAAACTTGGCAACCAAACTAATATCAGAATCGTGTTATGGGAGAGTTGTTTCATTGAAAAATTAAACTCCTCGGCTTATATATGGCACAATTATACCCATTCGAATTTACTGGGCAATCTTTAGCAAAATAAATACTATAACTGTCTATTCAGCGTACTGAAATTAAAGTAAAATTTAAAAGATTTTCGCAGTTATAACTGCAATAATTTAGCCATTAGTCTGATTAATTTGACATATTGTGAGTTAGTTGTCTATGTTTATTTGTATTTAATATTGTTAAATTGTACTTTAAATGAAGGGCACAACATTGAAATTGGTATTTATTTATCTCTTTTAATTATAAGAAAGGATATGAAATGAAATAAATATAAACTAAACGAAGACAAATGTTGTTCTGCTGTCATTAAATATCAACCCTTCTTCTAATTCATAAACAGAACATGATTAACATTCCATCAAAAGATGATAGTGCTGCTCCCGAACAGAAGGTGTGTTGTTGAAATTAAACTAGACAAATTAATTCTACCTTTAATGATGTTCTATTGGTTTAAAAAATAGTTTTATAACCGCTTCATACAGCCTAACTTTTCAATTTTACTTAAAATCCAAATATATCTACCATAGAGTTCGTCTTCTCTTTTAAGACTTTTCGAAATCTTCTTCACACATATATATTTATGTAATATTGACAGTTTTTTATCTCAACTCACTTTCATTCAATTTAATATTTAATAGATATATATAATATATAATTTATCTATTTAAACAATTCAATAGCTCATTCCTTAAAAGTTTATGTACTAAAATCGATTGCTCAAATAAAAACGTTTTCGTTAGACAGAATCAAATTTAACCCCGTTTACACTCGAGTAAAAAGAGCGAACTTTCATTTCGAAGCATGCGTAAAATTTCGCGCAAGATTTTTTGTGTGCGTAAAATTTCTTCTGGCAAGAACGTCTTACATTTTAGAAAGCCTCGTTCCAACGATAGAATAAGCCGCGTTATCAATCGTAACCATAAAATTCCCTTCCTCACCGTTTACACTAGGAAAAAGAAGCACGATTTGGGAACGGAACCGAAGAATTTCGCATTTTAACGAAACAAAAGAAGAACGGAACCGTTCCCAAACTACCACGGAACCAAGATGCCTATTATAATCGCAAGACCTATCGTCACATTTTCAGGTACGGAACCAAAGAGTTCCGTTCTACATTACTGTAAATAGTAGGCTTTAAGTATATAGCCTTTTTAGCTATTATTATAACGCCTTCTGTGATTAAATGAATTTTATACTTTCTATATTCTACATGCTTTTCGATTTGTTATTCCCCATTTCCTCTCATTTCAGGATCCCGCTGCCGAACATGTCTCCTCTTTGATCGACAGTGGCATGTTTCCACATTTGAGTTCCAGTCAGTTGCTCTCGTTTGCGGATACATTGACCGAATCTCACAAATTCGCAAGTTCTTTTAACACCAATTACGAACAACGAACCCTACTTTGGAAAGCTGGTACGTTATATGTCTCCGTGTAAAACTGATAGAATTGCAACTTTCTTGGTTAGTTCTAACAGAGATTAAAGGACGGAACAACACGTTCCCACGAGCATCGGAAAGAAAATCCCCGGGGACCATGAACAGATCCCTTGAAATTGCAAAATGCTTAAAGCCTACAGATTTTTATAAAAATTTGAGACTCTAAAGTAATATACACAATTAGTATTACTGTGTCCAAACATTTTCTGCCTGTATCGTAAGCTATTTTTTCGTGTGTTTATGCCCATTTCCAGAAGTGTTTCTCTCTGCCTACATGTTTCTTAATGTTGTTTTATGCTTTGTTTTCCGCAGGTTTCATCAAAGGTAAATCGAGGCCAAATTTACTCAAGCAGGAAACGTGTAGTTTAGCTTGCGTGTTTCGAATTTTATTTGGAATTTATAATGACCAATCACGTCTCGAAGCACACCCGGAAGTGGAAACCCGCTTACGAAAGTAAGGAAATTTTTAGGTTTTTTATCAGTGACATTTTAGAGTAACATTGTTATTGACCATGAGAATAGCCTTTTATACCAAGATGCATCAACAAAGAAATTAAGCCAAATTAATAATTATATCAGTCAATCAATCAGTAAATCAATCAGTCAGTAAATCAATCAATCAGTAAATCATTTAATCAATCAATCAGTCGATCAATGAATAAATTATTAAATAAATCAATCAGTCGATCAACCAATTAATCCTTCGATCAATCAATCGATCAATCAATCAAACAATCAATCTTGCAAACCACAATTTTGAGCCCTCTCTCTGTCCTGGGCAAGATGTTATAGCTCCCCTTTCCCAAGGTTTCCCGCTGTCAACGCCAGATCATCTCGAAATTTCTGCTTCTGTCAACTTCTTCCTCTACCACCTTCTTCCTCTGCCATCTTTCAATTCTTCTTCCTTCTAACACCACCTTCTCGGACAATATTTCCAACACAGTAGTTATCTTTTCATAACAGTTGTCATAAGACCTCTCGTTGCATTGACTCATGTTGCAGTCTTTCTGAATAATCATTTTAATAATGTGTGTTGTTTTTCAGAGTTACACAGGATACCATGTCATATTACATGTCACTCGAATCAACAAAACACCGCGATGCCTGGACATCACTAATGGTTCTTGTCTTTTCCAAATTTCTCAAATTTGATGATGAGAAAGTAAGTATAAAGATTTTGATATTCATCATTATCACAAATTAGGCCTATTTGAGGTTGCCAACATCCATTTTTTGTTCTTTTCGTCTCATATTTTATTCATTTAGGTTCAGTTCATATCCATTGATTTCATACTGTTTATTTCATTTCAATTCATTCTATAACAGTTCTTTATACTCCATTTAGATTTATCTGATTTCATTTCAGTTCATTTCATGTCATTTAAATTCATTTCATTCCAATCAATTTCACGTCATATCATTTCCTTCATTTTATTTCATAAAACTATAAATAACGCTAGTGGTAACCCGCCTCACACGATCTACCTTCCCATTCATCAATGTTGTATTTAAATCAAATTATTGTCTCTTTTAGTTCAAGCAACATGTACCAGTCTTTTACCCCTTCATCTGCGAAATGATAACCTTTGACGTGAAAATGGAACTTCGATCTATTCTTTACAAACTTTTCACACGAATTGGACCAGTATATGGAATAACAAAACCACTGGGTAAAGATAGCTAGTCTTTATGTATAGAGAACGTGCAATCGGGTAGAGAGCTAATAATTATGAATTTTATATGAGACAACACCCCCGGCGTAACGGTCATTAAATTCAGTTTATATAATTATGTTACATTGTTACAATCGTTGCAATCAGGGGGTGATGTAAGTTTCTCTCGATATATTATTTCATGATAAGGTCTATGATACTTAAACTGTGTGATTACGCACCAAGAAAAGGTGACTTCCAGCTGGGGACAATGGGGGCATTTTAGTTCTGAATAGGGTGCTGAAATCAGCTCTTTTGATCGCAAAACCATAATCTGTTTCCTTGTTTCTTGTTTATATTTTGTTTCAATGTGTTTGTTTTGCCATTATGTCAACTGCTGAAAATCAAACTTTTTTCGATATGGTAAATTTAACCATCATGTTTCACCATCAGCTTAAATCGAAACTTTGTTCTGGTTGGGTTTCTTTTTCTAGCATGTTAACAACTTAAAATCAAACTTTGTTTCGACTAGACTTGTTTTACCAGCATGTTAACATCTTAAAGCGAAACTTTGTTCATCTTGGTTTGTTTTAACAGCATATCAACAGATTAAAGTCAAACTTTGTTTCAATTTTGCTTGTTTTACTGGCACATTAGGTTAAAGCCAAATTTTATTTCAATTTGGTTTGTTTTATAACCATGTCAACGTCAAACTTCGTTTCAGTTTGCCTTCTTTGCCCCATATGTCACCCGATGAAAATGAATATTAATTTCAATCAGTGATTATTACCCCGTGACTTTTTGGACCATCAAATTATCGTTAAATGTATAATAAAAATCAAGTAAAGAATAGTCTTAGTTTTACGAATTTTTGATTGTTAATTTCTCGATGAAAGGGATTCAGATACTTGAAAATGCAAACTTGTCTTTATTTCTCACAATGATGCTCGAGGTTGAGAGCCATGCATAGAGAAGCCATTGAAACAACACTGATTGAAGACATCAACATAGTAAAATTGATGATCAGAGACTTTTCAAAACCAGCTTTGCAGTGATTCGAAGATTTTGTGCCTTTGAGATCAATAACCCAGGCCCGAGAGGCTAGGAGAAAGTTCTCAGATGTTGTTTGCAGAGCAGCACAAGCAGAAGTTACAAGAAACATTCATGTTATTACTTTGAAAGTGTCAGGCAATAAAGTGAGCCATTAGTGGAAGTTATGTTTGAGCCGTTTATATTATAAGTCTCTCTTAAGGGATATCGTTTAAAGGGCACAAATCCCCCTTAACCCAGCCAATTTTACCCTTATTTGTTGCTCCCATGTTTAGAAAAGTGGGGGGGTCACTCTCATACACCTCTGGCTCCGCAATTGTATGGAAACATGACTTTCATGGTTGGTTGAAAAAGTCAGAGAGAATGAGGCTTTCTGTTTATATGTTAACAACAGGCTCCCGTTTCTCTCGATGACCCCCTATCTATGGTAGCGAGGATCTCAGTGACAGAGTTGTTCGTCAAAATTCATTCTTATCAAAAAGGTCACATGAAACAATTCCACAAAAGCTCGAGAGGAGCGGCGTCTTATGATTTTTTCACAGGATCAATCTTAACACTGGAAAGCCGGCCTTGAACAGCATCGTAAATGGTTGATATTTATTTGCCGATTTGAGGGAGCTTATTATTCTTTATAAAACCAACGAACGACCTCGTGATACAAACGTAAAAGAGAAAGAACTGTATCAGCGGATTAATCGATGCCTATACATGCAAATTTCGGGGATTTGGAATGAATTACTATTTAACAGGGTGATAGACATGACAGGCTTTTGAAGGATTAAAGAAAATTTCACTTTATAGAACGCTGAATGCAGAGGTAAGGGTGAGTAAGCGTATTTTATTAGTTCTGGTTTCATAAAGTATGATAATCATAACTATTATAAATGGAATTATATGTGTTATTTGGTTTGTAGAGATGACATATGCACAATTTTTTATGTTAAAAGATGTCAGTGCAAGGCTACCCTATTCTTATAGACTTGTTAGTTTGAAAAAAAGTAAGAATAATTGAAACTCCCTGTTATGAGACTTTTTCTTTTTTTCCTTATTGATATGCTATTTCACGTCTTAATTATTTGTATCTTTCGTTTATTTTTTATTAGTAAATAGTCATTTGAAAAACCATCATTTATAATCTATCATAGTTCTGAGTGCTTGCGATTATAACTTCTAATATTCTATATTATTGCTAATTTTTAACTTTCTTGTGAAATATTATGTTCGTATCAAATGAATGCTTTCCTGGGTATATTTTATTTTGATGCAGGTATATAAACACTTTGACTGGGTGTTACGAATAAAAGCAGCAAGTAAGTGTATTTTTCTCTGATTTGTCCTTGACCAACTTTAAAAGATCCAACTGTTTTTATCTCTCTTGTACTTTTCTAAATGATGAGGTATTTTGTAGGTTTGTAGGGGCCAATCTGATTTATCTAAAACGGCTCAGAAAAACAGCCTCTCCTCCCCCCTCCCCCCCTCCCCCATTTCCCCTTCTGAAGCGCGCTCCTGATCGATACTTCGATTACAGCGAGACATGATTTTTATCTCATCATTTTTGATCCGTTAAGTGTCTACGTCTCGAGATCAAATTACTTCGCCATTCAGCAAGATGTGATGAAAATCCAGGGTCCAACTTCCGTCGTTTTGTTGCGAAAGACAGATATGAATACCTCATAACAAACAATTTAGTCAACTTGCAAGCTGGTCTCTTGATTCCTTGGAACAGTATTTGTGGAATTGCACAGCTTAAGGTATTCCTGTTATTTCAGGGGATAAACACCGATGCCAATGATGCTGCTGATGCCAATGCATATCTTGATGCTGCTACTTGCGTTTTTTTATGAACCTCTGGTATGTACATACTTACCTTTTCTGAGCTTCAACTATTATTAATGATTTTCAGCCTTAGATCATTCTAAAACGACTAACTTGTAAATTTCATTGCTGTCCAACTTTGCCATTATAGCAAAGCAAACATAGAACAGAGCAACAATACAAGTATGCTTTCAAGTAAAAATATTTCTTTACATACTCTAACCTAACTTAGGGAATTTGCAGATCTCTGAGTGTTATTCTAATACGATTCTTTGTTAATTGGAAACTTAGTTTATTACGAGTGGACAGAAACCCGAGTTAAAAGCGCCTGAGTGGACAGAAATTATTAAATTAGCCTTTGAAAGCAGTTACTTGTTTAGGGAGGATTTTTTAGAGACAATTATTGTTCCTTATTTCCAACACTTCGTGCCAATTCTTTTGATCAGATTGCATGGGGGTGCTATAATTGTTGAAATTCTACTTCGAGCAGCTAGAATAGTACCCATTGGTATACCATTGGTGCGTAGGCTAGGATGGAGAACTGTAAAAGAGCTTATAGATCATGCGTTTATGCTGATGATTTTTAATTCTCTTCATGGGCCTGCTTCACAATATATGAGCGATTTATGCGCAAAAAATCCCAGTTAACTTCGCACATCCTTCGCAACTCTGACACTGACTTACAACTACCAAAAAGACCCTCTAATGGACAGAAATGTTTTTCATCTAGAGGTGCCAAATTATGGAA
>OZ025203.1:3836767-3981767 GCA_964019065.1 Catostylus mosaicus
TTGTTTTTCAAAGAGTGTTTTGCTTCTAAGTTCGCTAGGCCTAATAAAAAACCAATTGTTTATTATATTTCGGCCTAATTATGGAAGGAGTCTTGCTACAGTAAAAGCTGCGCTTCTGAAATAACGACAATTTCACCGTTTGCAATTTAGACAAATATCCGACTATTGCGGGGAAAACAAATTTTTCAGCGGCTAGGTAAGTTTTTTATGTTTATCTAGAAGATTATCGCAACCCTTAGACAATCAACAATATACGCCATCGAGAGCAGACTTGTTTCAGTCTTTGTAATGATGCCGGATAGGCGGGGGGGGGCTGGAGGGGGGTCAAATGCATCTACTGTCTTTCCATGGGGCAGGGTAAGTGGAGCAAAACTTCCTCTTTGGCAAGCTTCTTTTTTTCCCAATCCCTATTCGTTGGCCAAGGGCTGATCGAAACAAAATGTAGCTGTAACAGAACTTTGAGGCCAGGCAAAAATGAAATCGACGGGGGGGGGGGCATGAAAGTTATAAACCAGCTTTGTTTCGTCCATTGTCTTCGTAACAGAGATGGAACAACGGACAGTGTTGCATTTAAGTCAAATGATACATCAAGTTTTGTTGAAGCCTTGGTAATAAAAAAATGAGGCTTTGATGATTATTATGTTGATACAGTTGCCGATGCTGATGATTATAATGATCAAAATGCCCCCTTACAAACACTGCCCTCCCTTGTATTTCATTCCTTCTGGCGTATCTACCGTTTTCATTTGGATTCGAAAGGGAATTACACTTCCATTCAACGGAAAGGGACCCCAAATGTTATTCGTTCACAAGAGATTTCATCAGGATTTTGATAGCATAAATCGTAAACAAATAAGCCTTACATTTATTGCAAATTCACCTCGCTTTGGATTTTAATAGATCGCTAGGGGGGTTTCTCCTTTGAAAGAAGGAATATCCGTACCACTTTGGGACCAAAGAAAAACCTCTCGCGTGTATCAATCCTGGAGACGTTTTTAAATGAAAGCAAAAATTTCGCTGAAAAATGATCGATTTGTTGATTAAAAATTATTTATCCGGTATTAAAAATCATCTTCTAGACCAGCTAGAACTTTACATATTAAAATGATTGCTTATTTACAATGGATGTTTTTTTATGAGTTTAATTACAATTTGTAATATGCAAACTATAAAATTTGTACACATCATATATTCATTGAAAAAGCTAAGATCAGTAATTAAAGATTAAAAACCTAATTAACAGAGAAAGCTTTTAAGAAAATGTTTTGAACAAGATGCTTATAATTTGCACTAGACCACTCCTGAAGTGTTTCATCGATCTAGTTTTAAAATTCTGTACCCCTTTAGGTCTATATATTTGTTGTTTTAACTAGAACCTCATTTATCATTAACCTATTCACAATAACATCTATTTAGTAACCGTCCTAAATTAAACATAAAGATAGAAATATGAACTAATGTACATAATAGGAAACTCGATTCTCCAAATAAGGGGTAGTGTCGGTGGAAAAGTTGCTTCTGGAACTTAAAACCGCAATCCTTATTTTTAATTCAACTTTGTGGCTACCCAAATTTAAAAACCTTGAGTTTACAAAGAAAGGTTTCCACCCCTTTTGGCTGAAAGCCTGGAATGGAATGCATATTGAAATAAGGGACCCCCCTCCTTACTCTTTCAGTTTGAAAGAACTATGAAAACACATCTAAAGAGCTCAGCAAGCCTTAACTGAAACATGACTCTCATGAATAGGCCTCAGACTGAACCCAGTCCAACTTATAAACAGCTATTTGAATTTTTTTGTTTTATTTCACCCATTTTCCTTTCTCCTTTTATTAACTTATAACATGTATTGCCCTGATAGGATATCGTGTAAAAATATGATTTAAAAAAGAAGCATCTACTCGATTTTGAGCACTTCCCCACCCCCTCTCCTAAATCTGTCTCGTCACCCCCTAGCATCAAATATCTTATATATTACTTTCATTGAAGTCGATAGTGGCCATAGGGTTTTCACAGAAACTCATTGATGTACTCCGTACTTCAATCTCCAAACAATTTCCATGGTTAGATACCTCTTTAGCAAAACTGATAGGGCATTCTTCCAAGACCATTGAATCGCCATTCATAAATGTTGCGTTGTTGAAACTCAGTGGAAATATTTCACCGTCAACTTCTTTGCCAATGCTTAGGTCATAAAGCATGTTCGCCTCACCCTGGTTGATTCTAGGAGGAAGATAGAGATGAATTTATATCTATAATCCAGTCTAAGTACGTACATTACATGGTTCTAGCTGTGCTTTCTTGTAGGATCTGTATTTTGGGTACATTTGAGACCTACATAGGCCCTTGGTCAATAGCAGCATATTCTTTATAAATATGGTTATTATTTTAACTGATTTCGTTTTCCTCTTTATTCTCTTTTTGAAACCATATATTATTCCACGTGTGATAGGTAAGTATAATTGAAAGAGACCTATAAATTATACGCTACCTTGTACCAACGAGGTATATAAGTGCGTCCTTAACTGCTCCGGCGGAGCCAGTACTGGAAAGGTGAGAGTATGAGGGGCGTGACCACGGAAAAAATTTGCACAACCGCGCCCTTAAAATTCTCAGAATACGCAGGCGACGCCCTTTAAGGTAAATATAGAGTAGGTTTTCGTTTACAACAATCATTAGATCGTTTGATTAAATGAAAAAGGCGCTATATCTGGCGTACTCCTCCTGAAAAAAAGTTTTTTTGTTTTTCTTGCAATTTTTTTCCATCTGAGAAACCATCTTTTGGAAAAGTGGAGGGAGGTGGCTCGGACTGCCATGGCTCTGCCTATGCTTTATTGGATAATCAATCATTTGAACATTCCAAAATATCACCTTTCAACCTTGAAGTGTATCGCTACTTTATGCATGATGTGCTTATAAAGGACTGACATGGTCTTATTTGATGCAAAATAATCTGAAAAAACATTCTATACTCACAAATCTTCTTGAAGAATGCCCTCCAATTTCAAGCGTTTTAATGCTTCAGCTCCCTTTTGCTTGCGTTTGCTCAACCTGAAACGATAAAAATCATATTCATGAAAGTTATCTAACAACGAATAATGAAATGGCCGTTCCAATGGACCGTTTGTCGTATCAGAGGAAACTTGTAATGCGATACAACTAGCCCTGTCTAGGTGTGAAAGCAATTGGAACCCCTAGCCCGCCTTCTCTTGACCTAAATACTGCTACAATAAGCAAGTCCAAGGCAAAATAAATTTATCAAAAGGGGGGGAGGTAAATTACTACAAAAATACAAGATGTACTAATTTTCTATTATTTATTTTGTTTATTCATTCTGTTTGGAGGTCGAGCCCCCTAGCCCCCTTCTGCCTCCGGGCTTCACACTAAGAGTGACCATGTATAGGTTTAAATAAACTTACCTGGAATACGAAAAAAGCGAGGCAATCAGCAACATTAAGATGATCAATGCTGCACCAGAACCATACAATATCGCTCTGCCTTCATCAGAATTCATTAACCATTCCAGCCTATCTTGGCTCTTGGCATTTGAAACAGGCGGGTTGGTGCTTGGAGCTCTTGATACTGAAACGAGACTGTCCTCACTTGAAGCAGATTTCCAAGAATAAGACGCGGAAATAAATTCGATGGTTGATTGGACCGTGGAATTCTTTGACGAGGTAGCCTGCCCCATAACAGAGGTTGTAGATGATCTATTGCTATTTCGAAACCCGTCTGTTGTAGTTGGGAAAACATCTATAATTGTTTTAGATTTACTAAGCCGTGTAGCTGATGTGTTCTTTTTGTTTTCTATAGTGTTTGTGTGTAACGTTGAGCTGGGTCTGGGTAACTTTGTGGTAATGCAGGGTAACACAGGTAAATTCGATGTTGTCTTTGAAGGTAAGATTGGATTATGTTGTGACGTTGAACTGGAACCATAAGACTTAAGCGATGAGCTGATAGACATGCTTGAGGAAGATGACTTAGAAAATGAAGGGACCAACTCTTGAGTAAAACTGGATACCATGCTGCTAGAAATAAATGCTTGGCTGGGGCTAACAGTCCGTATCCTTGAAGCAGAATTGAGTTTGCTGCTTGAATAACGGCTCTGGCTTGTCCTTGACGTTGATGACACAGAAGTCAAAGGCGGTACAATTGAAAGCGAAGTTCTTAAACTTGTATGTGTATATAAGTGAGAAGAAATGCTTGGTGATATTTTAGGTGTGTTTTGATACATTGATGTCAAGTCGTCTAACAATGTAGAAATACTAAGCGATGGTGAGGAATGAATGCTTTGCATTGCAGTAGTTTTGTGTACCTTTGACGAAATTGTCTGCGTCTGTTTATTTGGCAGTAAATAGCTGCTGCTTTTGGAATAGTCACTATAAATGCCTATATCCACTGATTTTGTTGCTGTTACATCTAATAGGGTAAAACCACGTGTTGACTTTGAATTTGAGAATGTTACTACACTGGAGAGATCTCTAGAAACACTATAACTATTTCTGCTTGTAGAACCGGCAATAGACAGTGTACTGTAACTTGAGAAAGGCTGCGATGAAAATGCCATAACTTGTGACTGCGTTGAGAATAATTGAGTATAAACAGATGTGTCTTTCACTTCCATCGTCGATGTAAGGCCTTCTAAGTTGATGGGAATCGTTGAGCTAGCATCAAGCGATATTGAAACTGTACTTAACTGTTCAAAGTAAGACGTAGATGGTAGTAATGATGTCATCAATATAGTTTCATTGCAATGTGTTCCATACCAATAAGCCAAACATATTTTGTGTCCAGTTGTTTTGTTGCATTTGTAATGGCCTTTGTCACTGTCTTGAGCCTGGCAAAATGTATTGCATAGCTCTCCATAGTAATTTTCCATGCATACGATTTCACCTTTGTTTGTGCAAGTGTAATGCCCTTGTATATCATCATCACTTGCTTTGCAGTACCTAGTGCAATTAGTACCATACCAATTATCATGGCAGACCTTGGTGCCATTCTGGCTACAGATATAAAAGCCAAAATTGGTCCTTGCTTCCGCTTTGCAGTACACAGTACATTTGTTTGTGCCATTGCTGTACCAATGTTTATGACAAACTTGTTCTCCGGTCTCACTACATTTAAAATGGCCCTTACTGTCACTATCACTTGGAACACAATAACGCGTGCAATTATTTGCGCCACTACTGTACCAATTTCTGTGACATATTGGTTCTCCTGTCCCACTACAGTTATAATGGCCCTGACTGTCACTATCACTTGCAAGACAAAAGCGTGTGCAATTATTTGCGCCACTACTGTACCAATTTCTGTGACATACTGGTTCTCCTGTCTCACTACAGTTATAATAGCCCTGACTGTCACTATCACTTGGAACACAATGACGCGTGCAATTATTTGCGCCACTACTGTACCAATTTCTGTGACATACTGGTTCTCCTGTCTCACTACAGTTATAATGGCCCTGCGTGTCACTATCACTTGCAAGACAAAAGCGTGTGCAATTATTTGTGCCACTATTGTACCAATTTCTGTGACATATTGGTTCTCCTGTCCCACTACAGTTATAATGGCCCTGACTGTCACTATCACTTGCAACACAATAACGCGTGCAATTATTTGCGCCACTACTGTACCAATGTCTGTGACATATTGGTTCTCCTGTCCCACTACAGTTATAATGGCCCTGACTGTCACTATCACTTGCAACACAATAACGCGTGCAATTATTTGCGCCACTACTGTACCAATTTCTGTGACATATTGGTTCTCCTGTCCCACTACAGTTATAATGGCTCTGACTGTCACTATCACTTGCAAGACAAAAGCGTGTGCAATTATTTGTGCCACTACTGTACCAATTTCTGTGACATATTGGTTCTCCTGTCCCACTACAGTTATAATGGCCCTGCGTGTAACTATCACTTGCAAGACAAAAGCGTGTGCAATTATTTGCGCCACTACTGTACCAATTTCTGTGACAAATTGGTTCTCCTGTCCCACTACAGTTATAATGGCCCTGACTATCACTATCACTTGGAACACAATAGCGTGTGCAATTGCTTGTGCCACTATTGTACCAATTTCTGTGACAAATTGGTTCTCCTGTTCCACTACAGTTATAATGGCCCTGACTGTCACCATCACTTGGAACGCAATAACGTGTGCAATCACTTGTGCCACCACTGTGCCAATGTCTGTGACAAACTTTTTCTCCTGTCTTGCTGCAGTTATAATGACCCAGAATGTTACTAGCCATTGGTACACAATAACGGGTACAGTTTGGAAGAACGAACCAGTTTTCTCTGCAGACATGTGCTCCTTCAGAGGTGCATGTGTAGTGGCCATCTGAGCCATTGCTCTCCTTGCAATAATTTGTGCAGTTGGGAAGGCCATACCAATCTTCCAAGCACTCTCGTGAACCATCAGAGGTGCAATTGTAGTGGCCTTTATCGTTAGCTTTTGGCTCACAGAAAGTAGTACAGTTTGGCAAGTTAAACCAGTTTTCTAAGCATACTCGCTCGCCTTCTTTTGAGCAATTATAATGGCCTGTTGGTTCATTTTTTGGTTCACAGAAAGTATTGCAATTAGGCAGGTTAAACCAGTTCCTGTTACAAACACGTGAACCATTCTTGTTGCAAGAATAGTGTCCATTCGGCCCGTCCTCTGGCCGACAATATCTAGAGCAGTTGGATGGATTGAACCAGTTTTCGCCGCAAATGTGTGATCCATCGTTGGCACATGTATAATTTCCACCAATATCGTTTCTAGGCGTGCAAAATGTGGTACAGTTTGGTAGTTTGTACCAGTTTGTTTTACAAACCCTGCTGCCACCTGTGGTACAGTTGTAATGTCCATTAACATTGTCATCATAAGGATTACAATATCTTGTACAATTTGGTTCAATGTACCAGCCTTCTCGGCATATTCTAGAACCATTATTGGAACAGTAATAATGTCCGTTTGCGTCATCATCTTTTGGCACACAATACGTAGTGCAGTTTGGCTTACGGTGCCAGCCTGTTCGACAAATACGTGTGCCATTTTTAGCACATGTATAATGACCTTCTATGGCATCATCTTTTGGCACACAGTATGTGGTGCAGTTTGGCTCACGGTGCCATCCTGTTTGACAAATACGTGTACCATTACTGGCACATGTATAATGACCTTCTATGGCATCATCTTTTGGCACACAATACGAGGTGCAGTTTGGCTCTCGGTGCCAACCTGGTCGACAAATACGTGTACCATTACTGGCACATGTATAATGACCTTCTATGGCATTATCTTTTGGCACACAATACATAGTACAGTTTGGCTCTCGGTGCCAACCTGGTCCACAAATACGTGTGCCATTACTGGCACAAGTGTAATGACCTTCCATGGCATTAGCTTTTGGCACACAGTATGTGGTACAGTTTGGCTCTCGGTGCCATCCAGGTCGACAAATACGTGTACCATTACTGGCACATGTATAATAACCTTCTATGGCATTATGTTTTGGCACACAGTATGTGGTACAGTTTGGTTCTCGGTGCCATCCTGTTCGACAAATACGTGTACCATTACTGGCACATGTATAATGACCTTCTATTGCATTATCTTTTGGCACACAGTATATGGTACAGTTTGGCTCTCGGTGCCACCCAGGTCGACAAATACGTGTACCATTACTGGCACAAGTGTAATGACCTTCCATGGCATTAGCTTTTGGCACACAGTATGTGGTACAGTTTGGCTCTCGGTGCCATCCTGGTCGACAAATTTGTGTACCATTACTGGTACAAGTGTAATGGCCATAAGCATCATCATCCATTGGTACGCAATATGCTCCACATTTTGGCAGATTGAACCAATTTTTGCGACAAACTCTTGAGCCATTTGTGTCGCAAATGTAATGACCATTAATGTTGTCATTTTTCGGTTCACAATAAACCGTACAATTTGGTTTACTGTACCACTCTGAGAGACAAAGATGCGTACCATTCTTGGCACAGGTATAGTGTCCCTTGATAGTATCGTTTTGAGGTTCACAATAGGTGTCACACTTCGGATGGTTGTACCAGTTTGAGCGACAAATCCGTGAACCATTTACACCACAGGTGTAATGACCATTTGTATCATCATCTTGTGGCTCACAGAATTTGGTACAATTTGGTAAACTGTACCATTTTGGACGACATATCCGCGTACCATTATTGTCACAAGTATAATGACCAATTGCATCATCATCCTTTGCCTCACAGTGCTTGGTACAGTTTGGTAAATTGTACCAGTTTTGGCGACATATGCGAGTGCCATTACTGTCACAGTTATAGTGGCCATTTAAATCATCATCTTGTGAAGAGCAATAAGTTCTACAAGATGGTGCCATGTACCAGTTTTGTAGGCAAACTTTGTCACCAAGACTGTCACAGACATAATGCCCGTTTGAATCATCGTCATGAGGCGTGCAGTGCTTTAGGCAGTTTGGAAGCTGATACCAGTTTGTGCGGCAGACCCGTTTGCCAGAACTGTCACAAGTGTAATGACCCGTTGCATCATCTGTCTCTTTGCAATATGTGCTGCATTGGTTATCAAAGTAGTGGTGTTTGCAGGAGACTTTTACAGTGAAGCTCAGTCTTGATTTTGATGTTGCTCTCTGGCCAAACGAGACCCGCGAATGCGATTTAGTAGTGCCGTTGAAACCAGGAACGAATTCTTCGCCAAATGCATGGTTATCGACGTGATCATCACGTCCAGTGTCAGAATCTGTTATCTTCATAAAAAATCCCAGTCCCTGTGAAATACGTTAGCCAAAATTAAGAGTCGTTTAGTGTCAAAAGCATGTATTTGCAGCTAGCAAAGCCATTCAAAGATAGATCAAGACTAATATCTAATGCAATCTTTATTAAGAGCATTACTGCATGTGGCCATTGAGCTTAAACTTCTCTCGGTTGCTATGCGTAATTGCATATAGCAGAATGCAGCCATAGACGGCTCTCTTGACAACGGCCCATTTACTCATTTATACTCTTTGGTAGAGAGAGGAAATAGGAACAATTTTATGCTAACACCTTGCATCAGGGTGTTATCTTCATAAATGGCAAGAGCTTCTAAACTTAAAACTTCTAAACGTAGAGGCAATGCAGATTTATTGAAAAGATTATATGAAATATCTCACCTTGTATGTGTCAAAATTCAGCACAATGTTCTTGTCAATACCCGTCGCTGTCTGCTCAAAATCGATAGTCGTTCCCTCGAAATCATCTGTCAGCTTGTAATACAAACAACCGCTATTGCTTGCAGATGTTGGCATGGGTGGATATGTCTTGACGCAAAGTTGAAAAATGTTATCGCAAATGTACCCACTCCAATATTCACAATATCCACCGTTCCATAATCTGTTATCTGTATTTGTAAATTTTTTCAAACAGAGAGTGACTGTTGCACCTCCATGCACTGTTCCCTGCAACACAAGATTTAAACTGCTGGTGGGAAAAAGTAAAGAGAATTGGCATGGGTCTAAAAGTGTTGCTAAGACATCATTCCCTTTTCCAATAGCTAAAGTGACTAGGTAACACGAGAAATGATTTGCTAGATAACTGGGACGAATTAACTATGGTCCAATGTTTGCTTATGAACACTGTGGGGGAAGGGGGGTTATGAACCTTGCAAATGTGGGTCTTAATCCCTCCTATATCTCCTTCCTCCTTTCTCGTGCAGGCTGCCCCTAAAGCTTGGAAAGCTTATGTATATTAAACAGCTGTAGCCCCTCCCCCTCGGGAAAAACTTTCTTGCCTATCGGGGAATTTTTGATGGAAAATTGTGATCTTATACACAGAAAGTTACCATCTTTTCTGTTATACAGCTCCCTGTTGGGGAACCCAGCCCTCCGTCAGGAAAATCCTGGCGCCACCCCTGATTTTTAAGCACTGGCCTATTGAAGCCAGTTCAAAAGGAATAGTAAATTATACTTACTGGAAATTTGTAGAGGAAGACTATCATAAACAAGATACCAATGCCAGTATACGAGAACATATTGTCCTGTGCTTTTCACCTACAAAAATATCGTTGTAATAATGTTTAACCGTCTTGTTTTACAGTGCTAATTTCAATGTTTGGTGGTATGTCATTATACGTTTGCAAGTATGTGATGTGTTGGAACAAGCAATGATTTAAACTAGCCAGGTACCAATACAGATTTTTCGTTCATTTTGAGTTCTTAAATAAACCTTAACTATAAGAATAGAAACGGACTAAATAAATGATTAAAATAAATAAACAAACAAAGAATAGAAACAAACAATAACTTTTAAAGAAAAAGTTGTCAAATAGGAGTACAAAATCAACATGAAAAATTACTGGAAAATACCTCTAAAAAAACTTCTTAAAAACTTAATTAAAAACTTGGGAAGGTGATGGCACTTTTGTCCTGGAAAAATCACTCTTTGCCATTTCAAAAATGTAAAAGTTGCCAATTTTAAAGCCATAACCTGCCCTGCAGCCCCTATTTTTGCCCTGGAAGAAGACGATCTTTTCATAGTTGGGAAGTGAGCCCCCCCCCCCCCCCCAACCCTCTATAGGGATGCCTCTGAATCCAGGCTCGTGCTGTTTATAAAGTTTTTTTACTGGAAAAGCGTAGCCTAGCACAACTAACTAACGACTAATGAGCAATGAATGCACCTTTGCATCTGCTTTTCGTTTAACAAACCTAAAAAGTTTCTTAAGGGGAACTAGCCAAGTGCTATTCAGCATCAATTCTTTTAGAGAGAACCAAAATGTTTCAAAATGAATTGATATCATTGTCAGCTGGACCGTTTGCAGATTTCAAATAGGGATGAAGAAAGCAGGTAAATTTCTCTGTTGACACATGAATTAATAATTCGAAGACCAGTTAACCACAAATTTCAATTGAAAATAGAAGTGTTAGGATCAAATATGACCCTTTTATACTATATGAGAAGCTGTAGAAGGCTCATAAAAATGTCATCAATTTCCATTGTTTAATCTAATTCAAAATGTTTTTACTTATTTCATCAAATGAATCTACTTCAACCGCATCCCTAGTCTTCCACAGCCATAGATAGAATTCTTGCGACAATGAATTTAAATAACGGAGATAAGGAACATCTGAAAGCGGCAGGAGTACGAAGCAAATATAATCAGCTTGTTATATAATTATTTTTTCTTTAGCTAATATTTCACCCAAGCATAGAGGGCTCCTTCAGAAACATTGTTTTCTTTCTTGGAAAAAATGGCATCTGTATGGAAACTTTTTCAGCGAATTATGTTAATGAAGGCAGTCAATTTATTTCAAGAAAGGGTCTAAAACCTTTACTTCCTAACATTTGCTCAATGTTCCCTACATAATAACCAAATTTACTTTACTGACCCAACCCCTAATCAAAATTAACTCAATGATTTAATAGAAGAAAAAACTAAAAGTAAACCCTGTTACCTCCAATTTGCTGACTTTTCCAACCACTCTCCGTTAAACGAAACCTCAGAGTTTTAGTTTCTGACGAATCCACATTTAGCTCTCTGCCCTTTCCTACTCATCATATTCAGTTTCAGTCTACTTTCGTCATTACACACTGAAATAGAATAGAAGGATTTGGTAACTTTTACTAAATTATCTCGATTGACTCTGTGGCGGATACCGCCCATATTTGCACAATAGCAAAAAGCCTAGGGCATTCTTTCTTCTCCTACTTACAGATTTCTTGATCTGTGTGCCTTGATCATCCCACAAAGGGCCCCTCTTTGCGAAAGCTTCACGGTCAACCTTGGTAGGTACTTACGACTTAACGGCAGTCAAAGTCTGAAAGAAGCACTCTTTAGCAATCTTTTATTTCGTCATTTTTCGTTCAACAAGTCCTTGACTGATAACAGGATTTGTATCCTGAACAAGTAAACCTGTATAAATGTTACTTATTATCATTATCATTATTATTATTATTATTATTAGCTACATACAGCAGTGGGATTGCAATTACCCTTCCTGCCCCTGATAGATAAGAAAGAATTATAGAAATAAGCCTTCATATTGCTATTGTTTTCCCCTTATTTTTCACCGTCTGCCCCTTGTTCTGGAGCGAGCACGCTCCCCTACATTACAACTTTTACAGCGTGACAAGCAAAATATTCCTAAAATAAAGCACGTTTTGGCTATAAAAGGCTAACTTGGATATTTATTCTTTTTCATGGAAGCATCATTTACACTTGCTAAAGTAATCGTTTTAATTGCATGAGGTATAACTTATACATATTATCATTAAATGGAGGCTTTGCAGAAGTTGTAAAAGGCAGCTCAACATGTTATAACATTGTTAATCTTTTTATCATCACCCCCCCCCCTTCAATTTTTATGGTCTTATCGTGGCCCCGAAACGGTACCCCCCTGTGATTGTTTGGTTTGCATCGCCAGTTAAAGCCTCAGGGCTAATTCCCAGCAAACGATTTCGCAATGAAGATTTCTCCATTCATTCTTAGTCAATCAACAAAAATGATTTATTTACAAAATGACCATACAACTGTTCTTCGTAAGAATTTTCCTTACCAATGACGCTAAAATTGTTTGCGTTACTTAAATCTGGGAACTAGGTGAATGGCTTGAAACAAAAGCCGCCGTTTGCCAGAATCTATCAGTGAGAGGCTTGCCCAAATACTAAAATTAATGTGTGGTTTGTCTGCTTGCATCAGAGACCCGAGAGAAACCAATTCAAAGGTTCCTTTTCAATGGTATTGGGTTGGTCAGGGGGTTGTCTTATCATCTGCTAAAACTCCAGGGCACAGGGGGGGGGGGGCAGACAGTGAAAAATAAAGGCTCAACATAGCCAAATAAAAGAATTAGACTTATTTTCTGATATGAAAGCAAATTACAAAGCAAACCGGAATAGCTCTCTGTTGAAATAATATGGAGCCATGGTCGAATCCAGGAGGAAAAAATTGAACGCTTGTAGAAATGTCCTGAATTCTCAAACGAATGAACAAGATACATCCGCTGTTCCGAAATGGAGACCTGGCTTTATATTATTGATCACCGGGGGCTTATTTTCGAGTTGTCAAAACTCCTTGATTTCAAGCTATTTCAACCTCGAAAGAAAGAGCCCATCATAGACTGAGATTGCTAACAAAGTAACTAGAATATGGTTTCAAAATAAGTACAAAATAAATCAAGATTTAATGAAGAATTAATCAAAATGTAAGTCAATTAATTAAATAATTAAACTTTATTTCATTCGGTTTTCTATAAGTTGTTCATACCATAGATTTCAATTTTCAAAACCCCTTTACCATCAAGGGGTGGTTCTGTCCCATACAAGCCCGAAGCAACTAAAATTTTCTTGGGAGGCTAAATTCTAAAGTCACTACAAAATGCGCTATTTTTCTATTGTCCTATCATTCTGTTTGGAGAGGGGGTAAGCCCCCTAGCCCCTTTCTGGCCCAGGCTTGGTCTGATAGAATTAACAGATCCTAGTTTTGCCCCAATTGCTGGTTTCCCTCTCAGGAGACGTACCAGCATTGTCCCCCAAAACAGGTTGGTCTTTACTTTGTTAATTTCTTTCACTGTGTCCCGACAACTGGTTTCTTGTGTACTTCGTAAAGCCTTGATTTAGATCTTTGACCCAAGATCTTGGCTTATTTACAACTTTCTCGGTGGAATAGCTGGTTAGATTGGCTTGATCTGTTTGTGTGTGTCTACTGGACAAGGGTATAGTCAGGAAATCTCTGGGAATTCATCCCCCCTGTCTTTCATATTCTAGTATTGAAACGTTACATCCAGTAAAAATCTCGCCCATCATCTCCACAAAATAGGATACATTTGTGGCTAAATCAATGGCTGAATTGATAAGGACGAGAAAACTCTCTAATTGCTCAAACTTTCTACAATATCCGCCAAAACACTGTGCATCTTTTGTCAATGAAGTTACTCTCCTCGGCACAATGTGTTATATTGTGTTTATAAAATGAATATGAATCGAAATATGATTTGGAAAAATGCATCACAAGTCTTGGGACATGCTCATCTCTTTCTCCTTGGTATTGATTATAGGGGGAAGGGGCTTGCTACTTAAAAAATCGATGAGTATGCGACGAATTTAAACCTACTGTTCCAACTACTTTTGGATTACAGTTTTGTGATGAATTCGTGAAGATAAATTAAGACTTATTTGCCTTGTATTTCCACTTAGGCTTTGAAAATTGAAATAAAGTCATTGCTATTAAACGGAAAGCAAATTTAAAAAAAACATAGTTGCATGCTCTTTTAAGTTTTAAAGAATCAGTTACAGAATTTCTATGTCATTTTTAAGCCGCATTGCGTTACAACTTTCAAGCAACACTTTAATTAACAAAAAACGCCTACCTTTTGAGTATACTGCCTTGCTTCCTCTCCTCTCCCAATATGTACACTAGAGCTCCAATTGACAACGGATGCTGCGATTTCTTTCACCCAGTTAGGTGGAAATCTGAGCTGTAATCCTTGAATGATATCTTTAGACAGTCAAATGGGTTGGTGGCGAAATCCTTCCTTGATATTTAGTGTGCCCGTGTCATCCATTCATTCACTCACATCGATACGTATCTTTAGGCTATTCATTCAAAGCAGGAGGTAATCTGTGGCCTCACAGCGCCAGTCTTCCCCCTCTCTATAGAATGATTGCTAATCCTTTCCAATTCCACTATTTTTGTAATGAGAACCCAGAGCCATCGTTATAGGGGGCGTCGGGGGTGTCACACCCCCCTGAAAAAGGCTCTGTGGGCTGTTGTAAGCTGTTGTTGTCGGTAACATTTACTGTTCAGTTATCCCTCTTATCGAAAACCACTTAGGTTTGCCTCTGCCAATTTCAAGCGAAATAGCACTTTAGTTGGTTAACAAAGCCTTTAGTTGGTCTAGGGCCAAAGTCTATAGAATATGTCAGGCCCACCTTGTAGGCAAACTCCTCTAAACCTTTGGAACCCAACCGACTGCCCCCCTTATTGAGAGAAAATGTGTCTCAGCTAATGAGATTTTTGGTTTAAAGCCCTAAATTGAATTAAAAATGGCACCATCAACTGAATTGGTCCCTGTCAGCATCGCAAATAATAATCGATGTAACGATGAATTCAATGTTATGATCACTGAATTGAAAGTTTTTGCGCGTGTAAATTGCAAGCAAACTTTAAGGAGCTTTTGAAGTTCAAATGTAAGAAATTTTAAGCATTTTTCATTGCCAAAATCTCGGGTTTTCTTACCAGCTTTGAAGTTTGTAATCTCAGCTATATTAAGCAATGCTAGAAATCCCAGATATTCTTAGCATTTTTAAGACCTATATTCTCAGATATGCGAGTAACACTAAGGATTGAAATTTCAGATATCTGAGAATCTTAGAGAACTGCAGTCTCAATTATTCTAAGCAACGTTTAGAATAGCTATCACAGATTGTCCTAGCATCATAGAGCACTTAAACAACTTTAAGCAACAATCATCATCTTAGATGTCTTAAGCAAATTTGTGGCATTCTGTCTCAAAGATTCTCAGTCACAGTTTAAAAATCTGAAATCTAAGATGTTTCTTGGAACTCGAGATTAAGATGACGTAATATTTGGCCTAAAATAGTTAAACCTCGTTTGGAGGTGATGCCCGACCTTTGTTCGCCAGTCCCATTTTGGAAACAAGATGGCGGCCGTCTTGTCCCAATCTGCAACAATGCTTCGAGCCAGATGCTTGCAATTCCACTCAAACAAAATAATCCCAGCAGTTTTAGGTAGGCAGATGAGTAATTCAGCTCGCCATATAGTCAAAAGCAATGTTTTCAACGGCTTCAAGGGAACTGTAGGAAACACGCCATTGATAAAGTTGGAATCGCTTAGTGCAATGACTGGCTGTAATATTATGGTCAAAGCCGAGTTTCTTAATCCTGGGGGATCTGTTAAAGATAGAGCTGCATTGTATCTTATTAAAGACGCAGAGGAGAAGGGCCAGATTGGACCCGGTGGCACCATTGTGGAAGGGACAGCAGGGAACACTGGAATTGGTTTAGCGCACATGTGTCTGGCCCTTGGTTATAAATGTGTTATTTTTATACCTGATGACCAATCTCAAGAGAAGATAGATGCGTTGAGAGTTGTAGGTGCAGATGTGCGAGCAGTGCCGAGAGCTCCTTTTGATGATCCGCGGAATTTTAACAAGTTAGCCATGGCATATGCAGAAAAAATGGACAATGCAGTCTGGACGAACCAGTTTGATAATAGAGCAAACAGGAGGGCTCATTACGAAACAACTGGCCCTGAGATATGGGAACAGACCAATGGTAAAGTAGATGCAGTTGTGTTTGGGACAGGAACAGGTGGCACACTTGCAGGTTGTGGTATGTTTTTGAAGGAGAGGAATCCTGAGATCAAGGCTGTTTGCGCTGATCCCCAAGGAAGTGTCCTCTACTCGTATTTTACCAAGGGGAAGATCGAAAGAACTGGTAATGGGTCAATCACAGAGGGTATTGGACAAGGAAGAGTGACAAATAATGTTGAAGGTGCTCCAATCGATTTTGCATTGCATATGGAAGATACAAAGTCTGTGAAGATGACATTTCAGTTGTTGCACGACGAGGGATTCTTTGTTGGGGCATCTTCTGGGCTAAATGTAGCAGCAGCTGTAGACGTTGCCAAGGAACTAGGACCAGGGCATACTATTGTCACTTGTCTATGTGATACTGGCCAGAGGTATTTCGCAAGGTTATTCAGTAAGAAATGGCTGGAATCTAAGGGGCTGCTAGATTGCATTCCAGAGAAGCATAGAATCTTTCTCACCGGGTAAAGGGACTCTATTTTGTCTAAATTTGTGTCAAACAGGAAAGTTGCTTTTAATTTTTTAACCTCGAACATATATCTTTCTATTATGGTCACCATTTAGAAGCTTAGCTATGGTGTTAGCAAAATTTGGTACCTGTCCATTTTGGAAATAGCAGATATCCAAATCACTTATATTCAGCAAAGGAAGGTTTTGTGATTGCCAAGGTACTTGATTTTTGCATTATAGCAAATAAACCAGATGGTTGGTAAATTTTTTATTTTACCCAAAGAGATAATTTTGATAACAGGAACCTGGCAATCATGTAGAACATAACCAACTCAATTTCATATTCAAACAGCTAAGAAATCACTGAAAGGAATATACTAGGGAAGGGAAATGATAATAGTTTTTGGCATGATTAAACTGACTTTAATCTGTGAAAAATGACAGTTATCAAGTATGGATGTTACATAGAGGACAATGTTCAGCTCCCTACTGATGGGGGCTGTTAGGGGAGTGGGTTATTTGCTCCACTGTCGCAAAAGCTTTGGATGTGCCACCTTGTTTTGGGTATTGATTAAACTTTTTTTACTTGGGATTTTTCAATACCCTCATTATGTTGTATTTGCAATTAAACATGAGCTTTAAAGAAGTAAATATTTTCAACTAGCAATGTTTTCGTCTGTAACCAGTAGTTTTTTGATTTGGGAAATAAGAATTAGATTTTTGAAATATGAATATACACAGAGATGCTCAGATGATTTGATATATAGTTGTATTGAATTCTCTTTGTAATCTATTCACCAGGGAATAAAGATATTCAAAGGATCATTGTGATCATCATCATAATCACTATCAATGTCATTATCATCATCATTGATCACATCATCATTGATCACATCATCATCATCATCATCATCATCATCATCATCATCATCATCATCATCACCATCATCATCATCATCATCATCATCATCATCATCAACTTCACAATCATCATCACCATAATCGTCATCATCATCAACTCTATCATTATAATCATCACTATCATAATCATTTTAATCACCCTCTCCATCACCATCATAATTATCATCATCAACTTAATCATAATAATCACCACGATCATAATTATCATCACAGCCTCCGCGTAGTTTTTTAGCTAGTTGCGTGTGCGAGCATATCTCCAAGCATATCTTAATTTATTCTTTATCGTGTAAACAAACCCCATATTCTTTTAATCAACAATCTAACTAACACCGCAAATTTGTCGCACGAGTTTTTGACAACACCTTATAAATCGCAGCCTAATCGCTATTTCAGATGATTTTTACACCAAATCAAAAAGCGTCGAATGCAACGCACCAATACAACTAGCTGTGATCATCCCAGTATTCCATTATTGATGGTCAAATGGAGTAACGCTGTTTGAAACTTTGGAAGTTGTGGTTCATATTCTGTTAACAACCGGATGCTTTTGCATTGACTTCGCACTTTTGTCAAGGTTTAGGACTAGCGATCTAAACAACGCCGGTTCGAATCCTCGCCCTAACAATTTATGAAGATAGCACCCTTAGGAAAGGTGTTGATGCAAAATTGTGCCTCCTCTACCTAGGGGTATAAATGGGTACCTGGTCTATTGTTATGACGGCTGTCCGTGGCTGCACAGTGCTAAATGCGATTACGCATAGCTACCGGGGGAAATTGTGAAGTCGGTAGAATAGCCTCTGTCTTATAACCCAAGGTGCATTCCATGTGAAGTCTACGCCAGAGATTACACCAACGTACACCAAAAAACAATGGGAAAAGCACATGACCCTTTGTTTTTGTCGAGTTCCACGCCGGAGATCGTCGGGCCTACGTGCATGAAATGCACCCTGGCTTGTAACACACTATACACTCTAGAACTTGATTATCTAAACCATACCACGGTAGATAGTCTCAGGGAAGCTGGAGATTTTTTGCTTGTTAGGACTCCCAAATCCCCACCGTTAATTAACAAGGTTAGATCATGTGTCAAGTAAACTACAGTAGCATGGAGACGAGTGTTGATTTTTATGGTTTGCAATGAAAGAAGGTGCTGAATAGAAGAGTGAATAGATAGCAGGTATTGAATGGACAGTAACCAGTAGTATTCAACGAAATCACACCACGTGGGTTTGTTTTTAAAGTAAGCAGGAAGAAGTTGAAAAAGAACTCGACAATTCGCCTTGGCTAGTCTTCTTTTGTATTCATTTTGAGAAGAAATATATTTGCTCAGAGGAGTACCTGAATCCAGAGGTTTTGAGTGAAAGCACTGTTCATTAATGGATACTGATCCAGCTGTGAACTCAAGCCCGAGTGCTTGCAAACTGGGAATCAAGGCCAAATCAAATCCAAAGATGGTCGACGAAGGAACGTCCGTGGAGGCAGCAGATTTCACTGGCCAAGATGGAGCAAAGGAGATTGCAGTTGATCAACCAAGCCTGTGCCATACAGATTGCTCCACATGGCACCCACCAAAAGTACCACCAAGGCATGGATTTTGCAGAATTGGAAAGTATGGCCTTGGAGCATGGCGAATGGGGAATGTTCCAAGTGACGTTATACTTGATAAGGTATAATGAATTAAAATTATAGCATGAGTAGAATAATGATTCATTGCAATGCACGGCATGATTCTACTTAATGAGATGCACAGTAGAGAAGAGAGACACACTTGGCACATTGCAAAGTATTGGAATAGTAGGAGTTTCATCATTAGGAAGAAATATGAAGAAATCACCAGTTGCAGTTACAAAGGGAAATTTATTGATAAGCAAAACAAAACTTATAAAGATGTATTGTAGAAGCAAAAAGACAAGAAAATAAACTTGCAAAAGACGAAGATGGTGACGTTTATGGTAATGATGATTATGAAACTCTAAAACATGTGACTGTTATGTCAATCAAACTTAGATTTTTATGGGCAAAGATAAAGAGATTGAAGAGGATCTGTCAATCAATAGCCTCCTATTCTATTGTTTTTGCCCACCAAACTGTCCATCACATTAACATGTTGTAGAGTCTCATTGGCTCAGGCCATTAAAGTGACAAAAGGTCGTCGAAGTAGCTTGTAGTTTATCTTGTCATCCACGTAGCTAAAAAGAACTGTTTGGAATGGTTTTGGATATCCTTCCCAACAACTAGACGTGCAGAAAGCTGAGAGATCATCTTTTCTAAGAAAAAACTAGTGCACGTATCATGGAGGTCAGATTTATTTGTCCCAGTCTAACTACAATTTGCTTTTACCAGTCTGCGATTGGAGATGCGGAAGTCCAGCATATCCATTGATTTAGGCAGGTAGTATTCAACTTCTTATTTAGCAACAGGGGCGTCACTTCATGCTCCGGGTTGGGAGGGTGAGGGCACTTCGCCCTGCAAAAATATTCCTTTGCCATATCAAAATTGTAAAAATTGCCCAATTTGTAGCTAAAACCTGCCCTGCAGCGCCAATTTTTGCCCTACAAGAAGATGATATATTCGTAGTTGGGAGGGTGAGGCATCCCCCAACCCCCCCCTAAAGTGACGCCCCTGTTTAGCTATTCTTGTGAGAGCTTTGATGACTCAAGCATGGAAGAATCTAACTCCAGGATCTGATGCTCCCATTTCCACAATACCCCCGTTTATTTGATATCTTCGATTGCATAGTCTGCCAGGAACGTTTTAGAAGGAGGGCACTGGCTTCAAACTGTATCCGCAGCTGAATTCAAATGCTCTCCCTTCTCCAATCATTTTTAGTCAACATCCATAAAGCAGCACTGTTTGCATTAAAAATCACTGATAGTCTATTCTGTATATGCTCATAATGTACACAATGCATGAATAAAGTTATAAATATTGTTAAAACTATTGATCATTTTGATTCTAAGAATTGCTTCGATAACACATTAAACTTTTACAATTAACACAAACCATTAGATACGATTCACAATGGTTCTGATTTGAACAGATTCTTCTTGGCTTAAAAGCTGCTACGAAAATAGCATAGCACCCGATGAAGGGTCTGTTAGTGGCTTCATCGTCAGATGCCTTGTTGGGAGGATAAAGACATCTTTCCCCTGAAAATACCACTTTTTACTCTGCTTAACCCTGAAAAAGTACCGAATTTGCTGTAATACTGCCCTTTAACGGCCTTATTTGCTTTGTAAGGAGCCAGTATCTTTATACAGTAAATTCCCTCAAGAGAAAATCTTTTGCAAGCAGACGAGATTTTCAAAGTAGAGAAGATGGGCCAACTATAAACTCCCCCCCCCCTTCAAAAGGCACCCATGCTGTGTTTCCTATAACAATATCCTAATAATTAACCTAACTATATATCTGATATAACTTAAATCTTACTTCAATACTTCATTCTTAGGTTAATTATACTATATCTAACTAAAGTAAAGGCAAGGAATTGTTCTCTGACAACTATAAGCCAAAAATGAAGACATGGGCGTGATTCAATTGCAAAACACCCCCTCCCCCCACTCTTGCTAAATTTTATGACGAAAGTTTTGAACTTTAAAACGAAAGATCACAAATATCATAGCTATTTTGATAGCCTTAACAACTATTTTGATAGCCTTAACATCTACTAAAATCCCAGTAAAAATATTCTTACTGCAGTGTTGATGTCTGAAGACACTCACATCCAAATCGGCTACTTCATGAGCTTTGGCCACTTGGAAATGCCCCAAGCTGTATTACACATAGTTCTATGCCTAAACTAGACAACCAATCTTTCTTCTGAAGACGTGCTACTATATTGAACGTAATGCTCTTGGTTTTATATGTAAGAATGTTCCTTTTGACCTCTTGATATGCATTTACCATACCTCCAAGCTCCGAGGTTCGCTAGAATCCGCTTGTTTTTTGTTGTCCTTGGCGAGGTCAGTTCTTTAGCAGAGCCATTTGTATCACTACGAAGCCTCGCTGATGCAATGGTGTTGATCTCAGCCTCTGGTAGCTCTTTCTTGTTAGTCATTGTAACTGCCGTTCTAGTAGAAAACGCGGAATGTTCTATTAATCTTGCAACAGACAGGTGTGTACAGCGACTACACTTGAACTGATAGCAGCCTGCAAATGATTTATTTTTCTTGCGAAGGTATGAATATAGGCCAGCACAAAT
The DNA here is from genome assembly GCA_964019065.1 of Catostylus mosaicus. NCBI lineage: Eukaryota > Metazoa > Cnidaria > Scyphozoa > Rhizostomeae > Catostylidae > Catostylus > Catostylus mosaicus. The sequence continues at coordinate 3,858,653 of OZ025203.1, forward strand.
AATAGACGCACATATGTTAGCATGCTTGCATTGAGAGTGGACCATAGACCTGTAGATATGATGAATCCGACGCCATTCTTCTGTTCTTGATAAACCGGCTTTATATCAGGATATAAAGAATTCAATTGCCGGTTGCAACCTGCAGATCACTGGGAAAATCTGCGATTTCACGCGGGGTCTAGAAGGGATTAATAGCTCCCAATCTAGAAGGAGGGGGGGGGGTCAAAAGGTGCTGGACTTTAACGTCTCTTCAAAGCGAACTAGTCTCGAGACGGTGAATCAATCAAAAATGGGGACGATCCACTAAAATGAGGTGGAGGAGCTATTTACTTATCTGCATGCAATTACTTTATCTTTAATTCAAAGCAGAACCAATTTTGAGGGACTAGAACTGGGGGGGGAGACAATCTATTGTTTTCTTTGTCAAAAGAGACAATGGGTGTATTATATTGAATGATACAACAATAGGACGTAGAAAGGGACTTGGGTGACAACTGTTCAATCAGTTAGTAGGAAGACGCTGTTTCCAGGTGTTACATTTTTAAGTAGATCTAGCCCTCATTGTTTATTAATCTGTTACTTATTAAAAAGTAAAACGTAGCTGTTTGTTTGAGTTAGAAGCTACTTAATATTAAAATAAAGTGCTTTTTACGAGTCTCTTAAACATTAATTAATTCGGGAGCTTGGCACTACAGGTTAAAGGAGCCTATAGGCTGAATTACACCTTGATCTGCAAGCCTAATTCTATTTCAAGCCAGCAACCACAAAATCTTCGATATTCACTGCAGCATTTTATGACAATCATCATTAATTCAATTAATGTACTTGACAAAACGTCAAGCTTCCTTTGAAATAACAAAAAAAAATAGAGCTTTTCGCTCATTATTGAGGGGGGGGGGCTTCATGACTCCCTCGCTTCCTACAACCCTGTTATCTATAGAGGGACTATCCATTTAGCTGAATGACTTTAAATAAGAATTGCTCATTTTTCAGAAGGGAGATCAATCCTCTCAATATCTTGATACACCTGCCTCTGAGCATTTGTGAAGATTCCACGCTCCAACATTGTTAATTCTTGGTTCCCCTTGCAATCGTAGCATACTCTTTTAATGTCAATATACGACTGTAAAATCAATAGGGGGTTACAGGTTTAAATCGGTCCCTTCTACAGCCGTATAAAGAAAAAACAATAAAAAGAGAGAATTAGAGATAGGGAACTAGGAAGCCTCTAAATGATAATATCATTCAATTTTTTTTTCTTCTCTGCATTGTAGCTCTAGTTCTTAGGGTAAGGAAATTTTATACTTTCTCTTTCGAGAAGTAAGGGCTTTTATAGAAATAGGTTGGTGTTGTACTCTTCCCAATAGATAGCCAGTTGTTTTGCATCTTGGGTTGATTTCACGTGAAAATTAAGCAACTTGAAGGCTCAATGAAAAATATGAAATTAAGCAACAACTAAACTACCCTTTCTGATAGAACGCTTGCTATTTGAGGATTAAAGGCATACAAATCTCTTCTCAGAATTGAGAGTTTTTTTTGGACACCTAGATGGCTGCAATCTTAGAAATTTCAAATATGTTTGAGAGCTAGTGATGCATCAAACATCAAATAAACATCTGCCCTTGTAGGTTTTGAACTCAATTGTTATGCTGACACCTGTTAATAAAGCTATGATGTTCCGTTTAACCCGAACAAAACTTTGATAGGACACAAAACAGCACGACACGATACGATAGAAAATGACAAGATAAGACACGGAACAGTTGACACAACACAGTTTACACGACACAGTGCAATTTGCTTTCAAATATTAAACTATGTAGTCATGAATGTAAGAAGGGCGTGGCTCTATTATAAAACAACTATAAACAACCTCCCTTTCCCCATCTCTGGGATTTCAAATTACACCGATGGATGCATGTTTAGTTACTTTACAGTCATTTCATAAAGATGATAATAAACAACTGCAGTAGACTCTCTCCTAATCTACTCTTTTAGTCGGTAAACACGTGGTGCTCAGTTCTGAGTTTTCAGAGAGTTTTGTTGCATTTTTCTAAATTGATTTGTCCAATTTCAAGCAATGAATCCTGCTTGGGAGAGAATGCACGGCTTGCCCTTCAATTTTCAGTTTCATTACACCTTACTTTACCCTGCAAATTCGTTTCGAATTCATAGGGGCTAGCGCAAACTTGGAAAGAGGCCTATCTTTCTTGTCCTTCCTAGTACAAATGCAATCAACTTTCCTCATTCCCATTCGAAACTGCCTCCATATCATGTCAAGGTAAGCATGATAATTGCAGGGAACTGGCATTTGCTCAACGGAAAACAAAACGATATTGAGAATGCGAGAAGATCATTCAATTAAACCAATTTGAGTTTAAGTGAATCCCGCCACCCTTAACCCTATTCAATTTTAAAAACGAGGCGATTTTTTTGAATAATGCTTTCAGTAGCAGGTTGCAATATGCTGAAATAAAGATATTTGAAAAACAGTTTAATTTCCTTGCACAAGGCACTGTAGCATCTTGCTCAGGTCGCTTTTTCTTTATTATCAAAAAGCTTGCTTAATTGGTATGGCGTGATGTCAGAAGTGCAAGTTTGCCTTGGTAGGAAAAACTGATGCCGAGATACCTGAAGTACCATCTTGCTTAGGCCATTTGCACATTGCAAAGCAATCGATGCTACAAATGCTGTTTGTAACGACGTTCTTGGTCTTAAAGAAAGTGAAGAAAGCTGCCATCCAAGGACTGTTTTGCCAAAGGAAGACTAGAATCGTTTAGACCTTCAAGAAATTAAACAGAATGCGTGGAATCAAGATAACTTCTTTTTAGTCATTTGGCAAGATTATATGCTCCAGAGTGATAGAAAATACAATCTCAATTGTTTGCAATTGCAGTATGGATATTTGCTAAAGGAATCATCAACATAAACTGTTACGAATGCAGTCCCAATGGGCGGCAGCTTGAACTATTTTGTGAATTCCTGAGTGACACAGGCGACTATATATCTATATAGATAGCACAAACCTCCATGCTACGTTCCCTTATAAGCAAGTAAGGCAATGATAACTGAGTTAATACTGGGAGCAGGCTGCCTTGCTTTGGGATTTTACGCTGTTTACAAGCTATCAGACAATTGTATTTTGATTGTGTATCGGCGAGATCGAGACAGTGATGCCACAACGAGGCAAGGCACTGGAAGGAGGCATTTCTCGTTGAATAGGACATTTAGAGATGCTATGCACACCTTAAGGGAGCGTGGTTCGCTTAATATAAATGTCGGCTCGAATAGAGGGGGGCCAATAGATGGCTCTCATAATTGGAGTATTAGTAGATTGATATCAAATAGAGCTAGCCAAAGACAAACGGCAAATAGAGTAGTGAATGTGGATCATTAGCCCAGGAATGCGAAATGTCATTGCACGGCTAGGGTTACTGTGGGGGAGGAGGGAGGGGCTGGATATTGGCTCATATGAATAGAGTCACTGAATATAATTTATAGATTTTAGGGAGTCTTGGGAGGGGTAAAATCTCCAGAAGGTCTTTTAACTTCTCGTTGTTACGAGATTCGATATAATTTGGCCCTTGAAAGTTGAGAAAGTTGAGAAGGTTTGGGAAAGTTATATGTATCAAAACTTAGTAAAATTGAAATTATTTTTCTCATTTCACTCCAATTTACTCTTTCTAATTTCCTTTCACCAGTTTTGTTATTAGTTATGTAGAAGGATCGGCACATACATTTTGGTTTTTAGCTCCATTCCCCTCCAGTAACAATCTGGCAGCCACATTGTTTCCCCTCGTACAAATTTTCGTTAGCAGCAAACCTTGATTAGCATAACCTCATGTTTTTTTACTAGTAAAACAAGGAGTGGCGTGGCCTACAAAGAAATGTTCCCGTTGGACCCTGAAAACATGAGCCCTAAAGATTCTTAGTTTGCCTTCTTTCGTTGACTAGTCTTTTGCACCTAGCTACAATCTTGGACGGAATATGGGACAAGCAAAAATTTTAATTGAGAAGTAGCGAATCCTTGCCTTCAGCAATGCTTGAAAAATCAACCCACATCTCCCCCTTTGAGCAATGTTGAGCGATAATGGAACAATTCTACGACATTTGGTCAACATTGGGTAAGAGGGTAAGGGATAAAGGAGAACGAATAACACTGGTTTTAAGCAAATATCTCAGTCTCATAATGTATGTCCAGGATTGTACATTGGTCTTTATTGGAGAATGGCAAGTTGATAAATCGAGTTCTCAGGAAACGTTGGCTAGTATTTGGCCCCCTTCTTTGGAAAAATTTCCCGGGCATTTGCAGGAAAAAGTCCCCTAGGGGGGCAGAGCTACGCCAAAAAGTTCAGCGGGCAATTGTAGATAGATTTAAAACCGAGACAAAAATATCGCAAAAGAATTATCAATACCCATTGAGTAACTTTAAATCGCGCTATAAAATAAGGAAATTTATCAATATTGCATAAAAATCTGAAGACAATTTACATTTAAAATATAATGATTGGCCAAACCCTCTTTTGAAAACTAAAAGATCTTCCAACAGTCAACAATAAAATCAAGATTGGGCTGTTGCAACTAGCATCTACCAAGAAAGTCACTGCTAATATGAAACGAATGCGATGATTTATAGCACAGTGCTGTGTTAAAATGCAAAATGCCTCGGAATAGGTAGCCTGCTTGCAGACTTTACAGTGTGCTGTGAAGGAGACGAAAGGACTTTTGTTACGAGAAAGGGGAACATAGTTTGACAAACAAGAATTTTCGTCTGATACTCGTCAGAAAATGCAAACTTCGGACAAGCTTACGTAAATAAGTGAGGATCGGAAACCACGTGGGAAGCGGCAATAGCGTACACGATGCTTGATTTGACCAATCAGCACTCATTCAACCCTCTCTTGATTAAAGAGTCATTATCCTCTGCTCCTGTATCTGCATATTCATTAACTTTTATAGCAAGACACTTATGTTCTGGCAAATTGCCTATTACAGCGGAAACGTCTTTATTCATTATTTTTGTTACATCCGGTTTAGGCCACTTTAGTATTTGCCATATGGGATAAACTGTTCCAACGTAGAAGCTTTTAGCAGCCAATTTTTGCCGTGTCTCTTCAAATTTAGCAGCAGCCTTTTGTGAGAGTTATTCACAACAGCATAAACTGTAAAATTATCAATCATCAAAAGCATCGAATCAAGGTAAAAGGTGGGGGCAAAACGGTGAAGGCGGACTCTGATCACACACTGATCACATGAAGGTACCTCGTATTGAATTTGCCTAGCTGTCGGCAGATATAGAGTGATCTCTTTTTCAACTGTTTATCACATTACATTACATCATATAACAGTACAGTACAGTACAGTACAGTACAGTACAGTACAGTACAGTACAGTACAGTACAGTACAGTACAGTACAGTACAGTACAGTACAGTACAGTACAGTACAGTACAGTACAGTACAGTACAGTACAGTTCAGTACAGTACAGTACAGTACAGTTCAGTACAGTACAGTACAGTACAGTACAGTACAGTACAGTACAGTAGAGTACAGTACAGTACAGTACAGTACAGTACATTATAGTACAGTACAGTACACTGCATTCCAGTACAGTACAGTACAGTACAGTTCAGTACAGTACAGTACAGTACAGTACAGTACAGTACAGTACAGTACAGTACAGTAGAGTACAGTACAGTACAGTACAGTACATTACAGTACAGTACATTACAGTACATTTGAGATTCCTTCAAACAACTTATTTAAAGCCAGAGAGGCTAACTGGTTCATTTTTAGGCCAGCTTGGAAGCATTTTGTTTATATTGTATTGCCTTGCTTAATGAACACACCCAATATATCAGAAAATTTCAGCCACGGATCCTGATAGTCTGTTTGGCAGTGTGAACAGGCCGATAACAGATGGCTCCCTGACAAGTATGACCTTTTACCTTGATTCTATGCATTTAGGCTACAAACTACAAACTACAAATCGATATGCAACCACCCAATCCTTGCAACTAAATTACTATGCGCGTTTGCAGGAAATTCTTAATCTACTTTAGATTTGAATCATCTCAATTTTAGTATCATGCAGCGCACTAAAAACCTAAGCAGTGGAATATAACTGGTGGAGTGCTAGGCACTTTTCACTGTCCCCCTGATTTCATCCTTGTGCTATGATATCTTGCGAGAAATATATCAGGAGACTCAAATTAATGTACGGGGGTTAATTTATGACATTTCAACCTTGTTGTGACGCAAGGTAATTCTAGCTGCCCCCCTGAAATGTATTCTTGTGCCATGATATCTTGCGAGAAATATACCAAGAGACTCGAATTAACCAACGGGGGTTTGTTGGTTTCGACAGTTCCAGCTTGTTGCTTCGTAAGTTACTACTCATTGCCCCCTGAAACGTAATCATGTGCTAGGACGTCTAATAAAAACTATACCAGGAGCCTCAGATTAACCCAGGGGGGTTTAAATCTTTTCTATCAATCACTGAAATGTTATGTGCTCAAAAACAGTTAGTTTGTTCTTCTGCCATTGTTAAAACAGACTATTTTCATAATTCGTTTAAGAACCTTTATATTGAATAAATTTTCATTTTTGAATTTCTACGATTTAACTTCTCGATGGTGGGTATTCCTTGAATGATACTGACTACGATGATTGTATCGGTTTCTGGATTTCACAATCTTTCGCATGCTTTCAAGTCTTTTGAACATTGGATTGACTTCACTTGGAGACAAACAAAGCTGAAATTCTAAGGCTATCAAGACCAGTAGTTCAAAAGCAAGTAGATCTTTTAGATGGAGACGTAAACGGTCGTTGATGGTCTAAAAGGGAAAAAGTTTCTTTAGATACACGATTTAAAAACAAAGAGATTGAAAAATATAAATGGTCAATCTAAGGAACAAAGTGGCAGGAATACGGAGCAATTTGAACATAATTATGATTTAATGAAAATTACTGCTAACCGGTCTGCTAAAAAAAGTGCTCGATGCCGAGGAAGCAGAGCTATACTAAACTTAATAACAGAACACGACGGTTTAAGTTGTAAATTAAAGTTTCACGCTGGATGCGATCTTCAGGCAACTCCTGTTGTCCTCTAGGCTTTTGTGGCTTGATGCATGTAGAAACAATGCAAAGCTGTAGAAATACGAAGCAAATACGACCAGAGAATAATCATATATTCGAATAATGAACTCAAAGGTGTCTGAAGATCGCATCAAGCGTGAAACTTAGAGTTACAAGTTAAACCGCCGTGTTCTGTTATTAAGTTTAGTATAGTTCTGCTTCCAAAGTATCGAGCACTATTCTTAGCAGATCGGATAACAGTTATCTGCATTATGCTACTGATAATTCGCCCAGAGTTCTTCAGAGTATTGACTAAATAACTAAATAGTTACATGTCTGTTATATGTCAGTTTAAGTTTACTATGATCTTTTAACAGTCCATTTTGATGATCATTTTTATTGTGTGTATGGAGGTGCAATCGTGGGAAAAACTTTTAAATAAAACATACGACCTAAATAAATAAAATAGAAATGATAAGCAATGAAAATGAGTAAAGGGAAGTCAGCATTGCCACAAAAAATGATTGCATGGTCTTTACAAAATTTTTGAGCATGGAAGGAATAAATTATTCAATCATAAAAGATTTCTTTGGAAAACTACCTCAATAATTGGCGAAAAAGATCCTTTTTTGATATCACCATTAAATTTTGATGCTAACAAAAGACAAGCACCTACAAAAAAGTAGAGAAAAATTAAGATCAAGATAAACTCATTTCCACAAATCATGCACTTCAAGTACTAGGCCAGTAATTTGAGGAGTGGTAGGAGCCTCGTGATGGCTCCAATATATTGTTTATCAAGGTTAAAGCGAGGCTCAGAACAAGATTAATACGTTCTCTACTTTTCATGCATCGTTTATGGATACAACTACTATCTCTTATGTAGGCCATTGTTATGCGTGTTGTGTGTAAGATGCTTGCAATAAGAAAACATTAAGTAGAAGAATTATGGCGATGTAAACACAGAAGATTAACTATAAATAAAAGGTACCTACCTGCACAGCATTTCCGGTTAGCTTTAGTAACCTTCTCCTGGCAAAAAAAACAAAATAAAACAATTATAAAGCTCTTGATGAAAGATACAAAAGGCAGGTGCCGGGCCCGCATGCAAAGCTCCTACATAGAGACTAAGTTATAACACGCTTGCCTCTAAATATAAGAAAGACAAAAACAAGTTCATCTATAAAAATATAGTGCCAGATTGATGGTATTATATTTTAATTATCGTTGGCCCAAATAGCTGTTAGTTTAGCTATTTGGAATCAGAAAGCCAATATTAATTGATTAAAGAGGTGTTTAAAAATTGATTAAAATTATATGGTTTAATATACACCATTTCTTATAGAGACTCGGAAAACGCAATTCTGATTCTCATTGGCAATGCTCGTAAAAGTGGAAACACATTTAAGCACACTAAAGAAATCATTAAGCTAAACTATGTTTGAAATTAAGACAAAACTTACCTTAAGAACCAGCTTTTCAAAGTAAATATGAGCACAAGCGATTGTTGCATTGTCAACGCCACACTTTAATATAAAATGAGCGAAATCTATTAGCACGGAATCTGCTATTGATGTTAGAGATAAACAGACAGCAGAAAAGGAACCTTAAAAAATAAAGCAATTCAAAGCCTGCAGAAACAATCAAAGAGGATATTTTTATGATGCCAGGAAAGTGAAATGCAATTCTTGGTAGCAAAATACTCTCACAATCAAATTAATTTTCTTCATATCTTTCAACAGACGAGTGATTGTTTTAAAAAGAAACGAAAATCTCATTAAACACGTACCTTCATCCCTACCTCAAACATCTCCAGTTTAATGCTGAAAAGGAAAAGATGAAACAATGATAAGATGGCGAGAGAATAGGCGATAAGATGCCAAGGAGGATAAGCTAATGAAGTGAAGAGTGCAATTCCAACCACTCAGCTATCCAAAAGGACCTAACCTCTGCAGAATCGTAATATAGTTTAAGATAGCTGACCAGCAATTTGTATCATAAAATTTTACAAGAGAAGAAAGATCTCTTGATACGGGAAACAAGAGTTTAAAAATTTCATCCAACCTTCTCAGTTTTGATAAAGTTATATTGGTATTTGGAAATCTTTCTTTGAATCTTTCATTAATATCTTTCTTAATTTCAACCGGTTTCGCATACTGGATTACGGATACCTAAAAGAGAGAAATATCAAATAAATATAAGAAATAAACAATAAATTGTTATGGTTTTGTAGATCAATTGTATCATTGAACGAGGAGTACAACGGTTCAAGTTGGCATATTGAGTTACACGCATCTAGCGTGTCAAAACATCACATTTAGCGTGTTTAATTACCGCATCTAGCGTGTTCATACATCGCCTTTTGCGTGTTTAAAACTCGTGTATCTGACCATAAGGATTTAGCGCGTCTACGGACCGCTTCGATATATATATTTATACATATATATATGCATTTTTTATATTTATAAATATATTTTTCTACATCTATGCATATATTTATGATAAAATTGATAAGACTCTCACAGTATATGATTTTAAGTTCAAAACTTTTCTGTGTTTTCCAGAAGTGAGTTCGGGATCATCCAATAAAAATGGATGATAAGGTGCATCTGAAGATGAGCCAGAATGTTCTAGAAAAGAAAACAGATTTTAGTTTAATTCCTTGAAGCTGCTGTGATTTCAGCTGGTTACCATCCAAGGCATCAGACACTTTAGGAAAATGTGGTTCTAGTTTTTCCTATAGGAAAAAAACTGAACATGCTTAAAATTAGCGATTGGTGCATAATATGTATTTGCTAAACAAACGAAGAAGAAGTAAAAAACCTTTCAAACAACTAAACTTGTCACTTAAAAAGCATGTCAGATGAAACAGTTGTTTAGCTTGACATTCAAAGACATACCTCTACCCGCCTGATGTGTAGATTCATCTAGTAAATCAGTCTGAAATGTAATTTTCCTCCTTCGCAATGGCATTGCAGGCACCAACATGTGGCTGTAGGACACAGTCTGCAAAAACAAACCAGACCACTTATCAAGATTTCAAAAGAGGCATGATTTAAGAAAAATAAAATTTTGTTATCTTCTGACACTCTTCAGAGAATGAAAGCATTTGGTAAGAATCAATTTTGTACAAAAAATATAGCCAGATGTAGATCAAAACGAAAACCAATGCAATTTTTAAATCTTGCAAAATGAGACAGCTTCTCAATTATCAAAATGACAAATAAAGAAATAACTACAATGGTAGGGTGCTTGCAGGAATAAAAACATGAAATTTACCCTTTTTATATCCCCAACTTCAACACCCTCAATTGTTATTGCATTTGAATTGGCTTGATGCGGTCCAGATGAAGCTCGTTTCTCTTTTGCTCTGACAAACAGACAATAACAAGAAAATATTATTGCACACAACAAGCAGGCGTACTAACATGGCTTGCAAACTCTGATATGTCATGGCCTTGTCATTCGCAAATACTGCTGACAACAGAATAGATACAGTTGGTACCAGAATATTTGCCGTAATACAACGTAAAATCTTCAGCACATTAATAAACATTCCCTAGCTCTAAAAATGCTGTCATGTAGCTGTGTGTAGTGTTATAATGAAAGATACTTCTAGTTTATCATAGAGATGAGCACAATCAAAGCAGTACCAGTTTTTTACCTTTCACCTTACTTACTTAAGGCCTCTGTCTAAGGATAAGTACTGCAGACATCTGACAGAACTATTCATCAGTGGAGCCTTACATTCATGCTTCCATTGCGTGATAATGACCTCTATCTTGAGACACTTTGGCTCTTTTTAATTTCATTTTAATTATATATTGCATTTATCTTTTATTTTGCTGTGTCAATTATCTATTTATTCTCTGATTCATAGCCATGACAATTTGACTATTTGTAGGTTTGGGTGACCATTTTAAAACTAAATTCTACTGCAGGAAACAGTTAGCTATCATATCATATAACTCAAAAGGATTTACATCCAAAAATATATATGATAAAATCAAAAATTCGGAAAAAATACTTCATATAACATTTGCAATCTTGTAAAATAGTTACATAATTTTGAGGATTAAATAAATTGATACTTACAAGTGACTATGTTTATCTTCTTTTTTATATGGTATAACTGAAATTGATCCAATTGGAAGGCCATTTGGGCTAATAAGCACTGCCCTAAAATTTGATTCAACATAACAAAAACTCATTCCAGTTATTTGTAAACATTTAATAATTGGTGGTGCAGAATTATCAAAACAACAGCTGGGGCCTTAGGGAGCTCTGTTGCCGAATTTCCAGACTGGAAACATTGCATAATGCACTGTTAACTTAACCATCAAAATAGGTAAGAATTTGATCAACTGTATTTTGCAATAACAGTATTACACAGTGCTACCAATTATTGCTCTCAAACAAAGCAGTTTTTCAAGGGATTTTTCTGTCTTGGCATTTTCCCTTGCTCACTGTTGTGCAGCTGCCATTTAAAGCTGCACTCTCTAATTAACATGACATCTGCCCATCCTTCTGAGGTCAGTAAATGGGTACTCATAACAAATATGGAGGGCACAGATCTGAGTTCCCAACGCCCATACTAGCTTGACTGATGCCAGAACCATAACCTAGGTTAAAAAATAAAATGCTTGCCTTGTTGCTCACTGTTTCGTCTGTCCTTTTTATTTCATTTTTAAAATTTAATTGATACAATTTATTATTCGTATTTCTCTCAGGAGACATTACAAAAGATCTACATTAAAAAAAGTCTAAACTTTTCTTCTCATGCTTTAGAAAAACTTAAAAATAATTTAAGGATGATTATTCTAGACTTTCTTCTATTCAAAATGTGAAAAAGTATTAAACAGAGCTTGCATAAATGAAGTATGTTTCCTGCTTCAATTGATCAATTTTTCTGCATGTATCAAAGAAAGGGATGGCCTACCATGTTGTCGTTCTTTATCGTTTAACAAAGGGCATTTGTCCCCGTGATGTGGTATTCTGCATGCATCAAATAAGCAGAGTAAAGGAATATCGCTAATTAATTGTGGCCCTTGTTTTCAGCAGATGTACTGTATTTATAAATACCTTTTCCCGAACATGTATTTGAGACTTCTGGTTAGAAACTGCCTTGAATCTAACAGATGAATGTTCGGTTTCTGTTGTGACACCTGGCTATTTAGTCTATCTTTTCCCGATGACCCTGCACTCGCTGTTTCGACATAGGATTTACTTTTCGCCAAAATCACCGAGTCCCCTGCTTTTTGCGACTTTAAACTGCTCTCCTTGAATATATTCGTACATGCTACAGATGTACTATGATGCAATTGCACTTTGCTAGTCGTCGGTAAGTCTAGGATAAGTTTCTTGTCATCTTCAAAAGTATCTTGCCGTTGCGAGAGTCTTCTTGTATGCAAACGGCCTAGGCCGCCTTCGAACATAGAGTCACCATTTGTGTGTTTTGAATCCCACTGCAAAGGTCCATCGATGGCCTTACCGTCTAAAGAGATATTCTTGAGGAAAAATCGAGCGGCATCGATTCTCTTACTAGGTTTTGAGCGTCTCCAATTGCTTCTGTTTTGGCTGTCTTCATCGCCGCTACAACTGGCGGCCATTGCCGCTTTGCGGATTAAACGAACCACCTTAGACAAAACAGATATAATTTTGTTGTTGTTGCTATCAACAATGGTTAAAGTCCATCCTCCATAAATGGGGTAAATTCCAATAAAAATACAGTCAATTTTAATCGTTGGGGGGGGGGGGGAAGATATAACCATGTCTTAGAGTAAATGCCCTTCTTTTTTCCTTTACTCTATGATCTTTTGGTATTGAATTATTTTTCTAGTGCGATTTGCCCTCATATACCTTCTGCAAGACATACCTGCATGGACATTCTGTAACCCTCCGGGAAGTGGTAAAGAAACTCTGTTTACCACGGTCGTTTCTCAAAATTAACCAAATAAAGGTATACATCTTTGACGCAGACTTAAATGCAGAATATCATAAAAATATGTGCAATTCATTTAGTAAAGGCACAGATGAATTATTACGGATTTCAGGCGAAATCAACCACCCTTGCAAATAAAAAATTTCTGTGTACCCCAGCGAGCATCGTTGGGCCACGACTATCACTTTACCATAGACTAAAGGTACTGAACTTCAAAACTGTGTCACGGATTTTTGATAAAACCCACTGTCTTTCAAACCTTCAAACTTTCAAACTTTCAAACCCCTGTAAAAATCGGACCAATGGATCTCTCAAAATCGCTGACACGGTTTGTTTGCATTATGCTTTGTGACTCTGTGTGCCAAGTTTCAAGGGATTTTATTGGCCCGTTGGGTACACAGATACTTTTTAGTACACCCTAGTTCGATGAAATCCTTTTTCTAGAAATCAGGCTTTTATCATATTCACGCAAATATTGCGGCAAAAACGATTATGCACTTACATACAAACAAGGAACGTCAGGTCAAGCAATAAGACTCAAGCTCGGTTTAAACAATTGTTTTTTCAATAAACAGCAACGATAGATTTACAAATATACGTGCTAATGAATTTCGCTTGGGGTTAAAGTAAAAGATTAATCTTTGATGCTTGTTCACGCAATTTTTGAGAAAAAAGATTGCTTCTTTCAAAATGTTCAAATTTGCAAGTTATTTTGTTCGTTTTGAGAAGTGAGGTGGCTAAGACTGTTCCCAAATACTAGAAGCATCGGAAAATTAGGAAAACGAAAAATCGAGAAATTCTTGTCTGAACGGTTGCAGTAACCTTAAATTGAAATTTCTCAATACCTTACTTATTAACCCCCTCACCAACAAATGGTGAAGTTGTTAATGTTAGACATTCTTGCAATGTTTGCTATACAAAATGGTAAAGAATGTTGAGTCGGAAAAAATATTTTAAGCAGTCTGCAAATTCCATATTTCATAGGCCATATTTAAACATTAAAGTGGTATTTCGTTTTTTCAAGAAGTCGAGAATTAAAGTGAGAGTGATATACCCTGTAAATCATTCTATGTGTCTCGAATTCACTCCACAATAACCAGTCGCTTATTTGGACTCTAACACTACGGAATTGCGTAAGAATTCATGACCTCAGCTGCTTATGCAACATGCCTGTAAATTCGATACCTTTCCTTGTTCATACATATCAAGTTCTTTTGTTCTGCCAACTTGCGGTTACAGGGCTCAGTTCCTGCAAATATGTACAATAATTTTCAGTCCACTTACAATGTAAATGTTCTTTGATGTCAAATTCTTCTTGGTTAGACCAGAATAATTTTCTAAGCAATGGCAACCGATGCGGAAGGCCTAAGCTTCAAAATATGGGAGCTTGTGTGCTGCTGTTTCATCTCCATTGTTGGCATAATCAGTAACTCACTTGTGTGCTTTATCTTTATTAGGAAAGGACCGGATTTCAGAGCTGCTCCGTTCAACAAATATCTAATGGCACTAGCAATTGTAGATTTGCTGGTCTCTATACTAACAGTTCCATTCTACCTGATTCTTTCAGGAAAAGTACCGCATCCATCTGGCCTTAATGGTATTATCATGTGCAAAGTAAGCCATGCGCTGCCGTTTTGGTTGGCTGGAGCATCGATTTATTTACTTGTCGTTATAAGCTTTGAAAGATACGAAGCTCTGAGCAATCCGCTGTCAGCATTCACAAACCGCAAATCGAAGACAGCAGCTTATGTTGCTTTGGCTGCAGCTGCTGGCTTGGTACCACAATTGCCTACTATTATTGGAATCTCATATAGTAAAGAAAAAGCTCAAGTAGGCCAATGCAATTATCGTTGGGATGAAATGGCAAGAAAAGTCATTTATCCCATTGCATTTACAATCCAGTATGGAATACCTGCTGCTGTTTTTATCATTAATTTCTTTCGAATTAGAAAATGCTTGGCAGGCTTAGATTATACCCTCTACCACAGCATGAGCAATGAGAGAGCAAGGATAAAACTGATGCGAAGAAAACGGAGAACGGTGAAGATAATGCTCCTTGTTACTCTATCTTTTTTAATCTGTTGGACACCAGATCACGTGTTGTACTGTATGTACCAATTCAACGGCCCCAAAGGGGTTGCCTGGAACTCGGATCTGTACCAGGGTGCGCTTATTCTCGGCTTTGCAAGCTCGTGTATCAACCCTTTGCTATATGCATTTCAGAGCAAAGAATTTCGAGAAAACTGCAGGGATGTGTTTTCCTCGATTTGGCCCAAGCAAAGAGCCCCCCGTGCTTTCCGAAGAGGGCCGACTAGAAACTTTTATCCAAATGATAAAACGGACAAAATAAAACTGATCGTGTAAGATTGTGAAATGGCCAAGAATGTGTAGGAGGATAGAAGCACTACCCCATCACCCTAGGCGGTGGAGCAAAATCTAGAGCCAATGAGGATGCATAAGAATTAAGCTGATAATTGCATTATTTCAATGGCGTTTGTGCAACTTTATCTATATGTACCAAGCTTCCAAAGACACGTTTAGGGAGATGACCAGAAGTTTGATCTGAACGCCTCAGCCCTCTAGCTTTATATTCCCTGCCCCAAACTTTGGAAAGGTCCCCCTTATAACCTTATAAGAAATGACTCTGATAACATTTCCCCACACCCTGGCATTTTTCCCCACTTGCGTTTGCCGTCAGAGATTGTAGTTCTCCTAACATCTTTGTAAATTCTATAATGAAAGTTAAGAGTTTTTATGAACTAAAAAAGAAATTAACCTTATCCTCTAAAAAGAAATTATTAGAGAAATGATGTCAAATTAAACATTGTTACGAAGTAGCAGGTTCTAAAATTCCTATTTAAAAATCTGGCAAAAATTTATTGTATTGTTGGTTGCATTATTTTTCTTTGTTGCTTCTATAGTGTTTCATAATAGGTTCGGGGGAGGCATTGTGAACCCTACACGCTGCGAAGGAGCGGTAAGCAACAACAACAACAGGTGATATGACAACAAGAAGAAGTTTCTCTTGGGCTTCCCACAAAATATTATTCAAAAATACATTTAAATCAATCGTTAATCCATGAATTATAATATCATTATTTGGATCATGAAATCATGAGTTTATCTGATCAATTACTACAGCCATTTGTCGGTGCGCGGGTCATTCGTGGACCGGATTGGAAATGGGGCAAGCAAGATGGCGGTGAAGGACACCTAGGAACTGTTCGGAATTTTGAAAGTTCTGAAGAAGTTGTAGTCGTCTGGGATAATGGAACGGCTGCAAATTATCGCTGTGATGGTGCCCATGATCTTAGGATACTAGATAGTGGTCCAGCAGGTTTGTACTTGCCGGGATCTTGGCTTAAGTCTGCCGTATCTTCCATATCTTAAAAATATTCTTTTTTATGCATAAAGATTCAGGGTCGTGCTTCCTAAGGATAGGCCATAATGAATAATTCATATTTTCTTTTTCCTGTCCAGTTTTTAAGTGTTGGATGAAATAACGTATTTGTTTTCTTCGCCGCTTAATCATTAAAAAAAGCCCCCAGATATATCATTTAAAACAGTTGTGTTAAAGTTGAATCGCGACTGCCCAGTACGTCATTTAAACATAAAAAATTATAAAGTCTCTAGGTATGCAAAGTTGCATGCATTCAATTTTAATTAAAGTGCAAAATTAATTGTTTCTAAAGCATGTTTGGGAGATTACTGTGTGTATTATCATAACTATTGACCAATTCACACAACCTCTTTTACCTAGCAATTTTGCCAAATTCCATGCTTTAATTGGATATGAAAAAGATCTACCAGCAAAGGATCTGACAGTGATGCACAATACCTCTTAATATGTTTTAGATTAGAAAGTTCTTTATGACAGTGTAAAATTTGCTCCTGTAGCCATGCCCTTAATATTTTGGAAAACACCCTATTTAACACAAGTTTACTGTTTTGGGAGAGTTCAGAAAGTTCAAATCTTTTTTTGCATTCAATTTTTAAGACAGTTAGTGACTAAGAGAGGAAACGTACTAAGGGCCTACCCCTACTCTAAATATTTAATGAATCTAGACAACCGAGTTTTCACAAAAGTGATGGGTCATGATTCCCTTAAACACCCCCATGGCTCCACCACTGATGTAAACCAAACAGTATCTGAATCATTGGTTGGATTATTCATATTATATCTTTACAAAGTAACAACCAGTCACAATCACTCATTTATCTATAATTAATGAGAAGTTTGAATACTAAACTTAAAATTTTGACTATTTATTAAGATATCACCTAATCATGGTATGATGCCTTTCTGTAAAACACCTGCTATAATTGTTGTCTATAGTCAAAGAAAATTTCCTCAATTTCTCTTGTTTGATTGGCTTGTCATAAAATGCAGGTGTTCGCAATGTTCAACAAGTAAAGGCAGACCTCCA
This sequence comes from Catostylus mosaicus, assembly GCA_964019065.1. Classification (NCBI taxonomy): domain Eukaryota; kingdom Metazoa; phylum Cnidaria; class Scyphozoa; order Rhizostomeae; family Catostylidae; genus Catostylus; species Catostylus mosaicus. The sequence goes on from OZ025203.1 coordinate 3,876,098, forward strand.
ACCCTACCTAGCCCCCCCCCCTCTTGACGGTCCTGCAAACCATCATCAGTTTCAGTACCCCCCCCCAGGAAACTAGATGGTATCAATTGGTCAAAGCATGTAATCAATCAATTGTGCCACTGTTGTTCTTGCTAGCTTTGAAAGCTCCCTTTCGTATCAACCTGTTATATATCCAGTCTTGTTATTCATTCCAGCTCTTGTTGTAACTGACATTATTATTGTTGTTCCCTCTCATTGTATGTTAAAATTTTAAGTGCTGAATAAAAAAAAAATAGATAAAATATGATAAATGAAATTTAATGAAAATTATATGCTAGCATGTGACAAGATCTATATTTCTACAGGCATAAAACATGGTGGTGCAATGTGTAGGGAGTGCCGCCTGCAGCCAATTTTTGGCACCAAATGGGAATGCTCAGAATGTGCCAGTTACCAACTCTGCTCAACATGTTACCATGGTGACAAACACAATTTACGTCATAAATTCTTTAGAGTGGCAACTCCTGACAGATCAAGGTGGATAGTTTTTGTCTGCAGTTTTATCTTTATGCACCTGTCTCATAACAATACATTTTCTCCCATATCATTCATGCATATCTACCTAAAGATATATAAATACACATTACATTCTACTATGCATTTTCAATTACCCTACAACACTACAGGGATGATACCATGGGGAGAAAATGTCAATGACTACCCTAACATACAGACTCCTTTGGTTTAAATATTAGTTTTAGACAATTTATGAATTTATAATTATTTTCTGGTCATATTTGCTGTGTAACCCTGCCCCTTTGCGTTGTTCCTTGTCTTTGTTATTCGATACCTCATCACAAGGATTCCTCGAGAATCCAGTATGCAGCTTGCTATTTTGTTTTTTACTTTACTTGTTACTTTAAGAGAATAGGTTTTAGGTGCTTTTGAACAGGTAATCTGCAAAATAACCCTGTTTTTTGGCACTCTTTGTAACTCTATTATGGTGTTGTTATTGCTAGAATATTGACCGAAGCGAGAAGGAAGAGTAAAAAGATATCAGCCCGTGGTTTGTTTCCTGGTGCACGTGTAGTACGAGGGGTCGATTGGCAGTGGGAATGTCAAGATGGTGAGTCAATTTTCCGTGAATAATCAATTGTATGTAAAATACCTTCTATACTGTACGTGATAACAGAGGACCACTTGTTAAGGTTGTTAATTCAGTGGACTGGTGACCCAGCTCAACGGGAGTTTGCATACACTCATGAGCAGATCATCAACATAAATTCTGCCTTCCTCCATATACAGCAACACGCAATAGGCAATTATGAAACATTATGAAACAATCACTCGTTCGCTTATTCATTAATGCATTCATTTATTATTTCATTGATTTGTTCGCTCATTTATTCACTCATTCACTCACTCGTTCGTTCGTTTGTTCGTTCGTTCGTTCGTTCGTTAGCTCGTTCGTTCGTTCGTTCGTTCGTTCGTTCGTTCGTTCGTTCGTTCGTTCGTTCGTTCGTTCGTTCGTTCGTTCGTTCGTTCGTTCGTTCGTTTATTATTCATCCATTCATCCATTCATCGGCATCAGCTCTGGCACAAAGCCATGAGTTACTCCTGAGGCCATCTCAGCTATGCTGTGTCTTTGACTGACATCTCGCCAAGGCACGCTGCGCCTCTCAGCGTTGTCATAAGCGTAGCCTTATTTTATATGGCAGGTAATACAAGAATAAAGATCCTGATATAATCGAATAAACGAAACGTAGCTATCCATTGCCGTGACGAAATGCATGATTTTTTTCGAAGTGCTATACACACAACTGAACTTATTCTAATTAAATCTAACGTCCAAAATAAAGATAAAAGCTAATATAAGTTATTATAAGCTAACATAGCAAGATGTTCATCTCGAATAGTCTCAACAATACCCATCCCTTTTCATCAACATTATTGCATTTTGAAGACATACTTTTTTTTATTATTTCACAATGATGAAGTGTTATTTGAAGTGTTTACACCAGAATGTAAGTTCATTCAATTTCTTACAAACGATACAAGCATGCACAAACGAAAGATTAGTGTTAGCAAGCCCGTGAAAGAAAATGCACCTGTATTTGCACAGAACCTTGGTGATTGAAGCTTATTTCCAAGCACTCAAACGGAGGACAATCAAAATCGTTTGAATGGGAAGAAAAAATGCTGGAAATAGCCAGCTTTCAAAGTAGCAAGCAGTTAAATTTTTTCACGCTCAGTTTTATTACTGCATTGAGTAAAACAAATACTAATCTCACTAAAATGTAATTCGTATTTAGCTGGCTCATAGAAGAGTAGAAGAAAAATAACAATGGTTAATAATTTGTGTGGAACAGATCTTCTTTCGTATTAGTAGGTAGTGAGCTCAAGGTCAGTCCACGATGATAATGATAATAGTAACATGTTTCTTTCAACCGGGTTGCCTTTTCAAATACGCTCTTTGCAACAAGAGCCCTGTTTAAAATAATATCATAAGATATCCCCAAATGTTAAGCTAAAACCAAAGATTTAGATAATCTCAATCAAATTATATATCGAAGTTTGCTCTGTTTTCATGTTCTTTTACATTAATTTAAAAGAAACGAATGTGTCTAGAAAGCATGAAATGTAAAATAATCCGATAAATTGTGAGAAGCAGATGACACTTTCTCTCAGAGTTAGGAAGACATTACAGCCACAAGCCATGCCTATTTTCTATTGTCTTATGAAGAAGGTGAGCCTTAAGGTACGTTTTTGTTCGGAGGAAGGTAAACTGCATTTCAGGACTTTGCTTGCTGTATATACTGCTTGTTGCAAAGCGTAGTTTTACGATCATTCGATTTTTTGAGAAAGTGATTCTTCGATATGTGCGATTGTGCGAGAGAGTGTTTGTCCATGTCAACTTTATTTACGTTCTCGTGGTGACTGTGATGCTATCCCCTACTGCATTAGCAGGCAGTAAACCACAGAACATCTTCCTGACCTGATTCTTCATTTCCGATCCAATCTCTTTGTACCTGACTGCGTAGATCATAGGGTTGATGGCACCGTTCACGTACGTCAATATTGCCGTCCAGACGAAGCCTGTTTGGAGCCATGGGCCGGGCCGCTGCCGCCTCGCCTGGTAGGATGTGCCAATGATGAGGATGATCATGAAGGGGAACCAGACAACGACGAACAGAAGCAGCAGCATCAGAAGGGTCATGTTGTGGGATCTTTCGCGGCGTAGCTCGCTGACTGTCTGCGCCGAGGACTGGTTGTCTGCGACTGATATCACACGTACACGCTTGTAATGTTTTGAAACTATGCGCTGGATTTTGAGGTACGTGATCAAGATGTAGGCGAAGGAAAATAGCTGCACGCTTGAGAAGGTAGCGAACCCAAGATACTCTAATATTTCACCCGTCAACATGAAAGTGCTTGCAACAATTAGGCCAATGGTCCAGCAGGCTGCTACCATGAGATACACCTGTAAGAATAAAGGCGAGTAATGGTCGGACATATCTAAAGCAGTTTTTTATATGTAGGTTGAAACTGGTCAATTTAAAAATGCAAAAACCTTGATTCATGGAGACAGAAAGAGTTCATTTTCATTCTTAAGCTCTCCAATCAGGAGAGGAATGAATGGGCGCTGATTGGTCGGAGCAATTATCCAATCATGAGCGCTGTTGTTCTTTGTATCTTTCTCTGTAAGCTGAAATCATGCACTGAGAACCTTCGCAAAATATCAGTTTAGAAAATAATCCTTTTTGTGAGGCAAACATTTTAAAATTAAGGCTTCAGTTTTTCAATGAATGTGGGCTGTTTAATGTGGGGTTTTCTGTATCTAAGTCCTTAGATGTATAGAGACATTAACCTGGAATCTACCGGAGTGCTGGTTGTGATAACGAAACGGTGGCATATTTACTTGATATATTATCCTTAAATCTAGATGAATTATCTTTATTTTCATTTCATTTCTATTTCACATGTTTGCAGGAGGATCGCCCTTCAGCGAAATCTGGTTTTCGAGGACCCTAGATTTTATTTACAATATAACACTTTTTGTAAGAAAACAAGAATATGAAGTATAATCTATAAATTTACAAAATTAGCAAAGAGAATTTGCAGGGTAAGAAGGAGAAATGTTTATCTTGCTTTGCTTCGAAATCTACAGCGAAGATGCCTGCTTGATTTCGACAGAAAGAGTAATGACAGAGGTTTTCTAGAGGGAAAGCAGCCTACCCTAGGTGTCACACTTCCTCTCCTATGGCTAGAAGGTAAGCTTTTCTCACCTGACACTTGTTGGTGTGTTGGTTGTAGTGAAGGCCCTTTGCAACGTGAAGAAATCTGTCTCTTGCGATAACACACAGCAACAGCAGACTTGTCGCACAACTTGTTGCCGACATGAACACGATTGCCTTTTCAAGCACACAGTTATTCGTGTCGTGGAAAAAGGACAGATATGTACCGAAGATTGGCTGCGGAACCAGCCCGGCAAATAGGTCGGTAATAGACAGGGCTGCAAGCAGAAGGTTTCGTGGCATTTGAAGATGACTTCGAGTGGCGACGACGAATATAGTCAGGGAATTGCCCGATATTGAAACCAGTGAGCAAATTATGTTGATCAGGAAGAATATGATGTTGACTGGATTGGCTATGCCGACGTAATACGGCAAACAGGTCATGATGTGCTTATTTCCTTTTTCTTGTGTGCCTGGCTCTTGCGTTGTTTTTGCTTATAAGTTGTCTGTGTAGTTCTCGTTGCTTACGTCTTTATTTGCTTCGTTCTACTTCGAACGTTTGTTTTTAAGGTTTACAGTGGTTCGAAAATTCAATCTGGTTCCCGATGGCTTGAAGTTTTCTGTGTAATTCTTCGTTGCTTTAAAGTTTTTCTGTGATTGGTTCTACTTTGAACGTTGTTTTTAAGGTTTACAGTGGTTCGAAAATTCAATCTGGTTCCCGATGGCTTGAAGTTTTCTGTGTAATTCTTCGTTGCTTTAAAGTTTTTCTGTGATTGGTTCTACTTTGAACGTTGTTTTTAAGGTTTACAGTGGTTCGAAAATTCAATCTGGTTCCCGATGGCTTGAAGTTGTCTGTGTAATTCTTCGTTGCTTTAAAGTTTTTCTGTGATTGGTTCAACTTTGAACGTTGTTTTTTTGGTTTTCTTCGGCTATCGATTGTGCTCTTCTTGCCTCGAAATTCGAATACAACTTTTACTGCTTTCAATTCCTTTTTAGCCTTTTTTTCTTCAAAAACTAAGTTTTATTCTCTGTTTTGAAGATTGCGTGGGTGGATCTCATTGGTTTATTTTCGCTTGGAGTTTCTGCAAATTCAAAGGTCTTTCATTATGCAATGTTCTATCATGCTCATATTCTAGAAGATTTAATTACTTAGTTATTCAGTTAGTTAGTTAGTTAGTTAGTTAGTTAGTTAGTTAGTTAGTTAGTCAGTTTTTTATTTAGTAAGTTAGTTAGTTTGTTGGTTCGTTAGTTAGTTAGTTAATCAGTTAGTTAGTTAGTTAGTTAGTTAGTTAATCAGTTAGTTAGCTAATAGGAAGAGTTGGGCAAAAACAGCTCTCTTTAGTAATGATAAATTATGTTTTCCGCTTTCTCCTACAAATCTACAGTTTCGCTATACCGAAAAGGTATTCAGTTTAATGCATATTAAACAAAGATTGTAAAGGCAATAGACTTACAGCACACGATACCAGTTGCAATTCAAAGCTTCATTCTGTATGCAAAGCTTCATGTAAACTAGCCCAGAAGAAATTTCATTAACGTTAAAAGCATTTAACAGGTTATGTTTGGCAAATAGCTGGATAAATGAACAAAGATCAGCCCACGTGTAGATCTAAGTGATGCCGTTTGATCATTTTAATTCATTTGGAGATCTTACTTGCAAAGAAAGTTGAAAAAATGTGTTCTTTGTGTACTTATGTCGCCTGTATAGAAATCATGTTGAACCAGCCCATTTCAAATACAATGAAGACCTTGAATTGGCTCCAGATATTCGCGTTTCGAAGAGCTACTGTTTGCATCAAATCCCTCCTTTACTAGCTACTTTTAAAACGAGACTAGAACGTTTTTGAAACTTGAAAAAGTGGTCGATAATCTAAACTAGCGTTTAGCATTGAAACTGCTATATATTTTGCTTTAATATTATTTTTCTTTTGCTAATAAATAGGTTTATGGTAGCAAAATAGCGCGACACTTTAAAACGATGTAATTAATATCTAGTATTTTAATCGATGAAATGTTGTTTATGAACGATTTGCGCGAGATCATACTTTTATGAGTATCAGACTTAATCTTCAAGTTAGTTATAAAAGTTATGAATAGAACGATCATAAAATGCCACTTAATTTTAGAACAAGACAGCACTGCAATTTCAATAGATGTACTTTATCTAGTTTTTTAATTGAAGTATAAGGTTTAAATCAGTGATTTGCGTGAGATCATACTTGTATAGGCTACATTTTCTTAAAGTTTGTTCCTCAATCTATGAACAGAACGATTAGATGGAACCCATAGAGCGATTAGTGATGCCTTTATATCATATACTAAGGCAGCGTAGCGCTTTAAATAGGTGTACAATTCAACAGCCTCAGCTCAGCGGTGTAAATTCATGTACAATTCAGCAGCCCCATCTTTCTTTATCATCTTGTTGCCCTTGTTGATGTTAGCTCATTGTGCATCACGGGGTGCATCGCAGTTCTTTAAAGTGCATCATGGGGTAAGAACTCGATGACTCTACCAGTCATTAAGGGCACTGTTGGATGTAACTGTTAAGTATTGATTGTTATTGTTAAATTCATAAAAAAAATTTCTGAACCAATCGTGTAATTGGTAAATATTGCCAGATATTTTTTTATTTATGTTAGAAAAAATTCTGAACCAACCGCGGAAGTAATTTATAGCAGATGTCTTCCAGCTTTCAAGGTATTCATCGCGATCTGTCAGTTGGCAACTTGGCAACTCTAGCTGCGTTTTAAAACTTAATAAATATAAATATATATTTGACCATTTTAATAATGGTATCTGCATAATTTATTGGAACGCAAAATCAGAGCTGTCCTGTTGATAATTAGAGTCTAAACTGAGCATATTCATACAAGGTGGTAGTGGAACTGCGTGGGACTTAAAGAATCCTCTCTCCGACGATAAAGTGCCCTGATGATAATCTCAACGAAATTTTGAAGGTTTTTTCAAAGCAATTACGTCATTCGTCGTAATTTATAGATATTCATCCCGTCGTGCAAGTCTCCTATCGAGTTAAATGCTATGAAAGGTGGAATTTTTATTGAAGCCACAACTGCTCGTTTTCGCTGCATTTTATAGCAGCTATTCATTTGGATATGAAATGTTCCACTTATGTTTTTATTTGGTTTTTCGTGAGCAATCTAACAAGAAATACGGCTTTTTTATTGACTGTATATTTGCAGAACAGTGAAATCTATTGTCTGCCATGTTATGGCAGGAGCATGATAATTCTCGATCAAGATCTGATGTTTTGTTTGAAATCCAATAAATGCAAACTGTCTCCTATTAAATTTGCGCCACAGTAGTTTTCTACGTAGCTAGGAATTATCTAATCAATTATGTAAGAAAGAGACACGCGAAAGGAAGAACACGACATTAAAGCAGAAAACAACAGTAACCTACACTTCTAAGATTTATGCACAAAGATTAGAATTTGTCCGCGAAGATTTTATTCCTGCATATTAAAATCTGATTTATAGGCATGCTCTTGCTTACCTTTCCCGTTGAGAATGAAATTATCTTTCAGAAGGTTTGAAATAATCGAAGTGCAGTTCTGCCTATGCATTTAAGAATGCTATATATCATAGAAATAGCTACAAGATTTAGTAATGCAATCTATATAGCATAAGTATGATACATGTTTCTTGACGTGAAAAACTAAAATAATATATCAAGATAAAAAGTCTGGCATCGCTCAAGACTCGAATTGTTCAACTCTTTTCTCGCTCCTACACCCAACTCTCTAGACTTTTATCTGTAGACCCTAAGCATGTTACAGCTCTTGCGATGTTTGAGTACGAAATCGAAGAAAGAAACTCGCACACATTAAGCTCCTATACAAACTTCAATGCTAAAACGGTAACTTGCTGCTTATGAGAATACATGTATTAATAAAAGCTTACCTTGCTTTTGGCTGCAGTGCTCGAATCTCACACTGCGATCCTGAGGTTATCGACTTTTATAGCCTTACTGTTACTTCTATTTACATCACCAATTTAAAATTGATCTCTAAATCGCTACCGCCTTAATTATATTTTCCATCCTTTGAGTCTCTTATCTTCCCATGTGTCTTGCACCTGCATAAACCAGAATTGATTTGCCGATTGATTGATATTTGGGAAAGGCAGGGTTGAATGGCGCCCTAACCTGCTTCTGTACATAAAATCTGCCCATTAAACAATACTGTAGGTAACTTAGTCTCAAGCGACTATAAAAGACAATGAACAATTGTATTTAAAACAATAGAGAACAATGAACTATAATGTCATTGGCTATAGATTCATATTTTGCACTTCATTGTCGCATTTTGCGTGGACACCCCTCCCCCCATCCCTGAAACAATGTGTGAAAGAAGGATGAACATGTCACAAGACCTGTGTAGCACTTTTTCAACCCATATCCTCATCTATTTAAAATTCACACATACATTAATTACTTCTAGCGTTCTAACTAAGGTATTCAAGGGAGGGGAGAAAAAGGGAGATGCGGGAGGGAGGGAAGGGAAGGGAAGGGAAGGGAAGGGAAGGGAAGGGGAGGGAAGGGAAGGGAAGGGAAGGGAAGGGAAGGGAAGGTAAGGTAAGGGAAGGGAAGGGAAGGGAGGGGAAGGGAAGGGAAGGGAAGGGAAGGGAAGGGAAGGGAAGGGAAGGGAAGGGAAGGGAAGGGGAGGGGAGGGAAGGGAAGGGAAGGGAAGGGAAGGGAAGGGAAGGGGAGGGGAGGGAAGGGAAGGGAAGGGAAGGGAAGGGAAGGGAAGGGAAGGGAAGGGAAGGGAAGGGAAGGGAAGGGAAGGGAAGGGAAGGGAAGGGAAGGGAAGGGAAGGGAAGGGAGGGAGGGAGGGAGGGAGGGAAGGAGAGAGAGAGAGAGAGAGAGAGGGGAGGGAATGCTTTGACTAAGTGAGCATGGTGCTCCAACACTTTCGGCAGACATTTTTATTCATTTAGAAGCAAAGAAGAAAGATGACTTTTTGCTATGCGGTTTCAAAGTTTTGTAGTGCGAGAAGAATTAGAGTTGAGCAAGATTAATCCTCTTGTACAGCTGTGTTGTTATATTTACAGTAGCTGTAGATTCTCGTTGTAAAACTAAGCAAATTCTGATTGCCGCCGGTGCCGTTTTAAAAAGAAAGCCACAATAAAATTGGATTAAAACTGCAACAAAAAAGGTTTAATAACAAATGGTAGAGACTTGCAATAAAATATTTTTATTGCCAGTTGAAATGATAACATTATCATCAATTCTCTTTGCACTGCCTGTCTACAAAATTTATTATTTTCGAAAATTGTTGATTTGCATGTCTAGAAATCAAATGACCAGGACGACGTCAAAACATCTTGAAATTGACGAGTTCTAATTGATTGTGAATCTTAGATTAAAAAGTTGTAATCTTTTTTAGACATCAATTGATAGTCGCGGTAAGTTGTTGGAGCAACATAAGATTGTAGAGTTAGACATAAATCGATCATGGCACAAAATCACAAAGCGATATAAAATTATACAGTATATTACGACTAAACCATTTAGTCATCTTTAGCAATCTAGCCCGAGGCTAGCTAAATATTTTTTATTTGGGGGGGGGGGTAAATTTTAAGATTACTACAATATGTTCCTTTTTTCTATCATTTCTATTTTTTATCAGTCTGCCTGTGGCACCAAATGTGATTAATATTTGGTATTTATACAAGTGAATGAAATCCTAATTGTCGTAATTGTTGTAATTGACGCAAATCGTAAGTCGTAAATCGTAATTGTCGTAAATTTTTAAACAAGTAAATCGTAATCGTAATTATCGTAACGATTGGTAATTTCTCTGCAGGCGAGCCAGGCCGACGCGGAAAGTTGACGGACATTCAAGGTTGGAGCGTTTTAAGTCCGCGATCCGCTGCGTATGTTGTGTGGGATGGTGGATCGAGAAATCTTTATCGAATTGGATTTGAAGGAATGGTTCGTCTTTATGCATGTTGAATATTCTATGCGAATCGACTTGTTTGTTGATTAAAATTATCTTGATTTAGGCCCATAACTTAGGCCCATTATTCAGGCCCACTATTTAGGCTCACTATTTAGGCCCACTATTTAGGCCCACTATTCAGGCCCTCTGTCTACTTCTTTTGTCCAGGCCCTCTGTTTAGGGCCAATATTTAGGCAAATTAATCAGGCACATTGTGTACGACCATTTCTTAGCCCATTGAGTGGGCCAACTGCGCAAGTCCATTAGCTAGGCCTATTAATTAGACCAGTCGCTTAGACCCATTGCTTTGATCTTTTGTTTAGGCCAATTGCTCACGACCATTGGCTAGGCCCATTGATAAGGCCAGCAGCTTAGGCCACCAGCCTAGGCTCCAGTTTTTCTTATGGTTTAGTGTTGAAATTTTGCATCTGAGAACGCCATCTCTGCTCGTATTTCAGGTTGATGTCAAAGCATTGAACGAAGCAAAAGGCTATTCATTTTATCGCGATCATTTACCAGTTCTCGGGATGCCTGCCTCCGATGTTTCAAGCAGAAATACTCGTTGGGCCATCGGCGATCGAGTCAAAATCGACCTGGACTTGGAAATCGTTCAGTCGTTACAACAAGGTCATGGCGGATGGACATACGGAATGTATGAGGTTAGTCTCATTTGCGCCTCAAGATTTTATAAAAAAGACTTTCGGTTATTATTGTCTAGATTAATATGTTTTCGTGAAGGATCGTTTGTTGGACATACGGCATGTATGAGGCTAGTTTGTTTCAACATCAGCGTTATATGGAAAGAGATGCTCACTGAGCTTAAGACCATCCAGATTTATATGTTTTCCTATAGGCTCGTCAATTCTCATCTACATTCATGTACTTTCGCATCGTATTACTACTATCGACTAGATTCGTTTGTTTTTATGTAAATCTGTGTTTTTTCGTTTAGATTTCTGTGTTTTCGTATAGATTCGCTTGTTTTCGTCCAGTATGATATCAAAACAAATTCAAATAAATCCTTGAATACGAATTTTTCAACGTAGTTGCAGCATTCGACTTGAAATTCAAATGAAACCCTATATCAAGAATGATGTAAAACTCTTCTCTTCGTTCCCAGGCTCTTTGCAGTTCTGGCATTATAGTTGGGTTTGATGAGGATGATGACGTCATTGTTTTTTATCCGGGCGGCAACAGGTTTGAGTCTGAAGAATTTCCCATTTCATTTCGTTTGTAATTATTATTTTAACAAGTTAAAAATGATGGGGAATTCGTTTTAACCCGTGTCGAGGTTTGCTGTGTGATGGCAAAACAAAATAAGCGTTGAATTAGAATCTTCAGCACAGGTTCAGCGTTTTTAACAGTCTCTGCCATATTTAAACAGCCTCTTAATCATTCTGTTGCTAGGTGGACGTTCAATCCCGCCGTATTGACACTTAACGATGCCGAGCCTGAATCCGACGATATGCCCAATATCTCATTTGATAGCGACAGTCGCTCCGCCACTGCTATGGCGAATAATTTAAATCCAGGCTCCCCAAGGGATTCGAATTCGGCGTTGTCTGACGGATGGTCATTCCAAGTTGGAGATTTGGTTCACATTTCGAATGATTTGGAGAGAGTGAAGGTTCTGCAGAGGGGCCACGGAGAGTGGACAGAAGCCATGATACCGGTAAGGGTGCAGTCTTATTTAAGTAATTCTCTCCTCAGAAGGGCTGGATTAAATTCCGAGATTTCGCCGTTATTTCTGTAGGCTAGGATTCTCAATTCTTGTACCTCTTTGCAATCTGAGCCGGCCTGTTCTATATTGCTTGAGAACTGTATAATCACAAGGGGTGAAAGAGTTAAAGTAGCATTTGGCAAGGGCGTAGAAGATTGGGCCGATGATGGATGCAATTGTAACATTCGCAGATATGGTTTCTATCGCATTATAAATAAAATTGTTTTTATTATTATTTTTGCCAGTAGTGAAAGTGTTTAAACGTTTTTTTCTTTCCAGACTTTGGGGAAGATTGGCAGAGTTCAGCAGATTTATCATGACAGCGATTTGAAGGTAAACCATTCCAACCATCATTCTATAACCAATTCAGACTCTATAAATTTTCAGATTTGCGGGGGCCTAAACAGAGCATAAACTCGCATGTCTGCAGAGTTGATGATCTATGCCATAGCTCGGAATAAGATCGGGAACGGTTGATTGATCATACAGATGTTAATGATCGATTGATTAACAATCAACAGCCTCAGTCCTCATCCGCCACAAGTGCAGTGTTTGAAGGTTTGTAATCAAAACAATCTTATCACAAAACTGATATGTTGAACAGTGGCTTCTAGAACCATCTTATTTTGAGCTATGGCATAGATCATCAACCTGTCTGCAGCAATACCTGTTAAGACGTTATAGGGTTATCGCTCCAATAGCAAGCTTTATACTCGAAAGTGTTGTTGGTTTTTTCAGGCCTTGTTTTGTGTTAAGCTAGTTAACAAATCCTTTTATTTTGATTATTATCATGCGCTTACTCTTATTGTAATTTGGTACTTTTCAACGAGGTCTTTAACATCAAATTGTAGGTGGAAGTTTCCGGAGCAAGTTGGACTTACAACCCTCTGTGCGTCTCGAAAATCAACGCCAATCAGGAGGACTCATCAGGTGAGTTTCAAAATTATATTTTTTTACCACTAAAACCTATATATTTCAAGCTTAACCTCTTCAGAAGCCTTTTGGTTAAGGCAGTACATTAGCGAAAATATTTTTGGTTTTGTCTTTCTTTAGCTCTTCCTCATTGTTTTGTAATGTTCCCTCCTTTCAATATGCCTTTCGCAAGATCGAACCTCCACCCTTACCCCCTCCTTCATATCCTCAAAACATTTATCAGTTGTATTTATAGCATTTATGAGCTCGTAAGATAGCTTCATAACGTCAATTCTATGACACTCTTGTGTTATGCGTGCGCATCAACAGATTTTTAAGGTAATAAGACCTCTAATTTGAATGATTAGAGAAAGGGTTTACGGGTCAGGCCGTGAGAGACTATCGTAACGACATTGGATGAAGACGTGAATATAGCTAAACTAATGACTTTCCAATACCAACTTTGAAGAGAAAGAAAGATTTTGTGGATATAAGATAGCACAGGACCGAAAGGTTTGGAGAACGTTCTCAGGTTTTGTTCGCAGAAACTTGAAACATCCAAGCCATTACTGCGTGACTGCACTTGTATATATAGGCCTCTATTTTCGTCTTTAGAGCATGTATCAGTACTACTGAAAAAATTGTTTGAGTCACACACATCAACGAACCCAACGGAGGAGCTTGTCAAAGCAGCTGCGGAGAATGATTTGCAAAAGATTGAAGAACTTCTTGATGACAGAGATCTTCAGGTAATGAATCCTTTGTGGGAGAAAAGAATTGATGGGCGAAATTTATTAATGAATGAATGGGAAAAGAATGGAGTCGATTATCAATTGATTTGATTATTGACGGACTTACGAACGTATAAACGAATGAACAAAGGCACTAATGAACTAACGAGCGAACAAACAAAGCAACGAACAAACCAATAGCCGAGCTAACCAACGAAGGAGCGAACGAACGAATGGACGAACGAGCGAACAAACGAACGAACGAACGAACGAACGAACGAACGAACGAACGAACGAACGAACGAACGAACGAACGAACGAACGAACGAACGAACGAACGAACGAACGAACGAACGAACGATGAACGAACGAACGAACGAACGAACAAACGAACGAACGAACGAACGAACGAACGAACGAACGAACGAACGAACGAACGAACGAACGAACGAACGAACGAACGAACGAACGAACGAACGATGAACGAACGAGCTAAAGAAAGAACGAATGAACGAGGAAACGAAGTGAACGAGCGACGAATAATATGGGACAGAATAATTGTTGATGAATAATTTTTCAACATAGAGTATCTAAAGTTTCTTTTTCAGCGTTGTATTTTGATAGAGACATTACTTACTCGTTCAATTGGATAACTGCTTATTTCCATGCGACGCAAACGTTTGATGAAATGCTGATTATTTCTAGATAAATGGCGTCTTTGCTGGCCACACAGCCTTACAAGCTGCAAGTCAAAATGGCGCCGTTGATGTTGTCAAATTGCTAATTCGAAATGATGTAGATTTAGAATCGGAGGTAGGCATCTCAATCAAACGTTTATATTCACGTTCTATGTCCATTATTTGTATCATAATTCATCTCATCTAATTAAGATAAGTTTCAAACAAGCAAATACATCATCTCTAATACATAGGCTTCCCATTTTTTCCAAGGACAAAGATGGCGACCGAGCTACCCATCACGCTGCCTTTGGCGATGAGGTGACCGTTTTGGAACTTCTTGTCCAAGCTGGTGCTGATTTGAACGCAAGGAATAAACGAGGCCAGTCTCCACTTCATGTTGCAATAAACAAAGGACACGCTGGTGCAGTGAAATGTCTGCTAAATTTGAAGGCACACCCGTCTCTGCAGGTAGTTAGACATTGCTAGCTGATTGTAAACTTAAAATTAAGGGAAAGCTGGACGGGGACTTGTCAATGGCATTGGCCAAATCACTTACTTTTCCTTTACTCACTTCACTATCTGTTCTCGAAATAAGGCACAGACAAATCCAGAGTTACTCCCATTTTAAACTTTCCTTTTCTGATTTTGATCTTACCCCCCGTTATTTACTTATGTACTATAAACCTTGGCTAACTAATTTTGAAAACCTTTGTTAAAGTGGTTTTCCCAAATTAACGGTACCTTTCTAATAAGGTCATTTCTTATATTCTGTTCAGGATTCTGAGGGTGACACACCGTTGCATGATGCAATTACAAAACGACGCGATGATATGGTGGAACTGTTACTAGATTTCAAATCTGAAATATCACTTGCGAATAACAATGGTTTTAATTGTCTACATCACGCCGCTTTAAGAGGAAACACAGGGTAAGGGTCACCTTTGTGTCGACTGTTTTTATTCAACTGCAATGATTTGTATGGCCTCTATGGTGTAGTTGTTAAGGTTTTAGGACTAGCGATCTAAACATCGCCGGTTCGAATCCTCGCCCTTACCATTTATGAAGACAGCTCCCTTGGTTTGCCAAGAACGGTTTACTCGCTTAGGCGAATTTCAAGCAGCATGTTAGTTGCTTCGTATTCCTGTTGCCTTGCGCTGTTCCTTATCTCCGTAATTTATATAGTTTGCGAAGTATCCCTCGAGAATCTGATAGGAAGTCTGCTTATTTTATAGTCTTCTTTGCTTGTCACATATTTAATGTCTCTTCTTTCAGCGCTGCAAGAGCCATGTTAGCAACGAAACCCCAACCATGGGTCGTTAATGAGAAAAAAGAGGACGGTTACACAGCATTGCATTTGGCTTCTTTGAATAACCACGTCGAAGTAGCCGAGTTATTAATACAACAGGTATGAACCGGTTTGGTTACAAATATCTTTCATCTAGTTGGCTCTTATGAGCCATTTTGCTAGCATAGTGGCCAAATTTTGATTTGCTCTTGGCGAGGTCCCCATCTTGGGAATTCCCCGGTAATGGACCAATCAGATTGCTAGAATTGGCCTCTGACACCCAACTTTACTACCTTTCCTTTAAAGAATGCGATGCAAAATCTGTGGAATGTATCCTAAGTTTTCCAACAAAAATCATCTGGATCTATTTCCCTCTAAAAATTTCCGCGAACTTTCCTCGATCGCTCTGTTTTCAAAAGTTATATTATTTTTATTATACATTAAACTCACTTTGTTATTTTAGTTGCCAACTTTCCCATAAATAACATTATTTAAATCATTTTAAGAAATAAGCTAACAGTAACATCTGCACAGAAAGCAAAGCATTAAAAAGCAATTCTACATTCACCAAGTATAAAATAAGAAAAAATATTGCATGGAATGTATATGAATTTGTCCATGGAATATATATGAAAAAACTTTGAAGTGTGGTGCAATCTTTGACAATTGTATGCTTTTGTAATTTAGAAATGCTGATAATTTATTTAGGGAAAAGCTGATAAAGATATTCAAAATGCAAACTGTCAGACGCCATTGCATCTGGCTGTTCAAAGGCAACACACACAAATAGTCCGGGTAAGTGTCATCTTTATCTCATGTTGGAAATGAAGTGAATTGAAATGATCTGACATGAAATGAAATGAAATGAAATGAATTGAAATGAATTGAAGTGAAATGTAATGATAGGAAATGAAATGAAATGAATTGAAGTGAGATGTAATGAAATGAAATGAAATAAAATGAAATGAAATGATTTAAAATGAAATGAAATGACATGAATTAAATGAAATCAGATGCAAAGAAATGACGCTAAATGAAATGAAACGAAATGAAGTGAACTGACATGGCGTGAAAAGGGAATAAGTGCAGTGGAGGAAGGAAATGAACCGAAACAAAAAAAATGAAATAAAAAATGAAACGAAATGATCGCTAGACAGTATAACAGATATTAAAGTTTTTGCCATCCCCTCTTGTTTAAACGAGAATTGAAGAAATGAAGGTGGTCTTTTTAGATTTATTTTGTCCAACCAAATCCAATAAGCGATTAAACAAATTCAGCTTTCAAATATTTCATGTTTGCGTTTCCTTTACTATTTGTACCCGAGCATTTTGCAACATTTTTTTATAAAAGCTCTGAAATATCTGGTTGTGATACTGGCTTGAATGGCACGATTAGTATTTGGAAAGATTTAATATTTTAAAAGAACAAATTGGCTGTTAATGATTTAAAAAACTGAGGTTTTAGGCCACAAAACCGAAATTGCTTTCAATTTATTTAATTTATAGATGGTTATGTACTTTGGCGCCATCATTAGTTGTACAAGAAAAAATTATTCGGCTCTTCAAGGATAAATCTTCTTATAAGTTATCTATTCATATAACTTCTATCTATCTTTCATTCATATTTTCCTCATGCTCATGTTGAAGTATTTTCTGGACATCTAGTGCGTCATATTACGTCACTATTCCTGAAAATCATAAGACATCTGTTGCATGATAAACTTAACTTACCTTGATATAAATATTTATTTGTATATGTAAGTAAGCAGCATATACAGTCTGGACAAGCTGATTCAATGTTCTTTCCCGCTTTTTTTTAAGCCAATGAGAGGAATTTAATTAAGTGAACTGTATAGAGATCTGATGAAATTGAGACTGGGATTAATCGCATTAAATACTGATCATGTTCTTCAGTTAATAATGGTTTTATTAGTTAATAAGAACGAAATAATCACTTTTTTTAGCTGCTTGTGAGAGAAGGTGCCAACCTGGACATTGCTGACAAGGACGGTGATAGCCCGTTACATGAAGCACTTCGATATCACACCCTTTTACAGCTTAAACAGTTACAAGACGTGAAGGATGTAGGAAAGGTATTCATCAATTTCTCTCTTCAACTTTATTTAACACAACAGCTTGTCAAAAATTGTTAAGGGGATGTGATTAGTGAGCCTTGTGAATTGAAGTTTACCTCCCTGCTCTCAATTAGCAGGTATACGTTACAACTTTGTAATCTGGTGCGTATGATTGTAGAATACGGGGGTTTGCTTAAAGTTAAAGGGGACTCCTTTCATCCCTTTTTACTACTAAAGGAAGTAAGACTCTACAAAAGTAAGCATGGAAGTTAGCGTTTTCTAGGCTGTACCTATTAAGACTAAATAAGGTGCTTAGTTTCTTTCTTGATACAATATCATATGAGATTCTATTCATTAAACGGAGAAAGCTTATAAATTAGAGAAACATGCATCTAACTTTTGCAAGAGTGTACGCTTTCAATAATAAATAATGGAGTACTAAATATCATATTTCATAGCTCCTCATTTGAGTATGCACTTTGTACAGTATTAGATAACACCTGTCATATCTCTTCATAGAAGTGCTTACCTCGTTAAATTGGTGCTAATTATCATACATATTATAGCTCCTATAGGATTATATATCTTAAGTATGATGCTAAATAACATTCGTTTTGTTGTACCTCAGATGCTTAGAACCTCCGCGTTCAAATGATGCTAGATAACATCTCTTTCGTAGCTTCTCATGGGATTTGGAATGCCTGGATCAGAGAAGAAGAGCAGCGCCTCCATAGCGTGCTTTTTGGCTGCGCATGGCGCTGATTTGACTTTGAAAAACAAGAAAAATCAAACTCCTTTGGATCTATGCCCTGATCCTAATCTATGCAAAGCTCTTGGGAAATGCCACGTGACTCGTCCAAGGTAATTATCTAGTTTTATCTATAATGTGGTTGAAAAAAATTAAGCAACTTCTTTAGCACATTAAGTATTAATCTAATCATTTCTTTATCTTTTATAATTTAGGCTTTAAGATAAAGCTAAAAATCATGCTTGCATAATCCTAATTAGTTGGCTAATTCAAATATTAAATAAGTTATATTATATTTTTTTTCCTAAGTTACAAATGTTTTAACCTGATGGACAACCACTTATCCACATGTAAAAATGAAAATGAAAATTGAATGCTTTGTATTTCTCTACAGGACAGAAGCAGTAAACCAGAACGTTAATAATGCAACCGTTCCGTCTGCAGTTACGGTTGAAAATGACTGTGTTGTATGCTCAGATATGCCGCGCGATACTTTATTCATGCCTTGTTGTCACATTGCAACGTGTTCGCTGTGTTCACCGCGCGTGAAAAAGTGCCTGATTTGCAAAGAAACCGTACAATCAAGAATTAAGGTTAGCTTTAGAGTTTGTTTTCTTTGGCAAATTTCTTTCAAGGAGGAACCGCTCCTAGAAAAGCTAGAAAACGTAATAAACCTGAAAAAATATCAATCGTTGTAATGTGGCATAATCATTATCATAAAAATCATTTACAGTTGCTTACATATAGTTGATAATAGCTAATTATTACAAGCAAACTAACATATAAAGAAATATGGGATAAACCTACTTTTCCAACCACTTATGTAGCCATTGTAGTTCTCTTTGCAAGTGCTCTAGTCTTGTGCTTTGTGTGACCAAGTCTTTTATTTTTAGATCGAAGAATGTGTTGTATGTTCCGATAAGAAATCAAGTGTCCTCTTTAAACCTTGTTGCCACATCTGTGCTTGCGATGGTAAGTGCTTTTTTTTCTTATAAACATGAATATTTTAAAAGTAAATCCACATGATTTCTTATATATTTTCCATCGCTTCTTCTTTATATGTTTTCAGTGTATTTTTACTCTTACTTTACCATGCTGTCTTTAACTCCATCTCATCTCGAACCACAACGCACTTTCCTGTCCCACAACGCACTGTACGGTACCGTACTGTTCTGTACTGTCCCGTTTCATTACATCCCGTCTCTTCCTATTTTTTTCAAATACGATGACGTCCCAAATCATCCCATACTGTCCCATATCGTCACAGCCCATCTCTTCCCATCCAATCCCATCCCATCTTGTACTGTCCCGATTCATTCAATACTGTCCCGGCCCATCTCATCTATTCTCGCCCGAAACTTGTATCGTATCGAATCAACCCACTCTGTCATGCCCAATCTCATCCAATCTCGTTCTGAAACATTACCGGAAAAACGCCTCATGAGACAGGGGCCTACTTACACATGGCATGGCACGTTACGGCTCGATAAATCTCGACGTGACAGGACTACACGATACCAGGACACGACACGATACCGCGACACGACGATACAACATGTCTTCTGAAACAGATCTAATATCCCTCATTGTCGAAAGTATCTTTTTGCTGCAACTGGTGCCGTTATTATTGCCGACGTATCTCCTTCATACCTAGCAACTGCTTTTCTGTTTACAATAAAACAGGTTGTGCCCAGTTGATGAAGAAATGCGTCCAATGCCGAACACCAATTGAAGATACAGTTAATTATTCGCACTTGTGTGGTTTCAAAGGTATGTCAGTACTATTTTATTATCAGTATTTCTATTTTCTTTGTTTAGGCTATTTCTAATTATTTTCTTGTATCTTTATTAGCTTCTATTTCATTTGTTCTTCTCATCTCATTTTAATGTATATTCTTTAATTTAATTTTATATTATGTTTTTCATTCCATTTTCTATCATATTCTTTCATTTTTTTTAATCATATTTTTCTATTCATTTTATTTCCTATTCTTTCATTTCATTATGTTTTATATTATATCTTTTTATTACACGCCATCCCATTTTCTTTCATTTCATTTTATATCATATTGAATAAAATTATACAGCTGTACAGAAGCATAAAAAGCGTGTGCTCAGATTGCAAAGGGTACACGAATTTATGAATTAGGAGCAAAAATCTTTGCCAATGATTAGAAGCAGTTGTACCCAGATGTTGAAAGGATTAGCTTACCCTTTCTAAGGCCCTGTTCACACGATACCGGATTCGCTGCACACCGGATTACTTTTTGCCCCGATAGGCCTTCTGTTCACACGGCTCCGCTGGAATCCCAGTCAAATCACTACGCTGTTGAAGTGAGGAACACCGGATAGCTAGAGGCATTGGATTGGCCTGGAGCTCGTGTGAACAGATGAATCGGATGCATCTTCGCCACGCTACTTCTTTCTGATATATTTTGCTTCGTTTCAAAGTCTGATTGGTGTGAATTTTACTTCAGTCGTGTGCTTATACAGTTTGGGAATGATGAACATCAACGAAACCCAGAGTGAATCCGTTATCGTGAGAAGAGGCGAAACTGTTCACATCGGATTGGGTCAAGAATCTGTTGTGATAATGAATCCGGTATCGTGTGAACAGGGCCTCAGAGATAACCAGTTCCCGCTTAAGGTCATGGGGCCAAATGGTCCCTCCGTGGGTGAAAGGGTAAACTTTATCCCGTTCTGAGCTGTAGAAAAGATATTAGAAAAAGACATCAGTGCATATCTTTAGCAGAAGTTGAGACATCAGGTGGAAAATGCAGTTTTGATATGAATTTAAGGATGAAAGCCACGACGAGCCAGATTTGATAGATAAATAAGAAGTGTCGGAAAAAAGATATTTCTTTTATTCATGTCTTCACTGGCCTGTTTTAGAAAT
Source organism: Catostylus mosaicus (assembly GCA_964019065.1). Taxonomy (NCBI): domain Eukaryota; kingdom Metazoa; phylum Cnidaria; class Scyphozoa; order Rhizostomeae; family Catostylidae; genus Catostylus; species Catostylus mosaicus. The sequence goes on from OZ025203.1 coordinate 3,897,318, forward strand.
ATGGATGTGTCGAAATGAAATGAAATAAAAGAAATGTCTTTTTTCTGACTCTTCTTATCTGTCAAATGTGGTTCGTCACGGCTTTCATCCTTTAGAAGAAGTATTGGGAGATCTTTCAGACGACTCATATCAATATCTTTACGTCTTATTTTAGATTCAGCTAAGTTAGACAAAGTAAACAACATAACAAAAGACAGCAATGTGGCGAATGATGAAATGAACCAATTGAAACAGCAATTAAAAGATATGAAAGAACAGGTATCGTTTGGCATATTTTACCTTGTATCTCAATTTCTTGCCGCAATAAAAGAACAATTAAACTTTAATGTGATGGGGAAATTTTGGGGCGATTCCTCTCTGGAGAGGTATCTCATTTCACAATTTAGCCGCAGAATTGTGAAACTTTTTTGGAGAATTCTTATTTTTGTTTTGGGATACTTATATCATGGAAATTTCTTTTCACGTATGCAGAACCTTTGCTAAAAGTCATTGGAACACTTATGAAAAGTCACGTGCTACTAATTGCGTTGTGGTTTCCCGGGCTTTAATGCTGGTATCATCCCCCATTCCCCCCAATAAAACAATTTCTGCAATTCATTTCACTCAAAAGGTAGCCATGAAATGGTGTTCACAGGCACCCCGGAGCTGGAGGGCTGGAGCCCCCGCACATTTTTGCCGATATGCTGTGTTGAAGGCACAAATGGCTTTTTGACCTTTGCCTATTGCATTTGTCTTCTTCTTGCCATTATCCCCATCACCATTAGCCCCCTCACTCGAGAATCACTCCAGCGTCCCTGGTTCAAGCAACATAGTTTTGAGGTTTTTTTAGGGGGGGACTGCAGATGGAAGACAATATTGTGGTTAGTAATCTAATGACTTGGCAGGGATTGTAGTACATTACGTTGTCCCCCCACTCGCATAACTTTTATTTGTCATGGCATGAATCAGCTCTTTAATTTTTCAGGCGCTCTGCCCGATTTGCATGGATCGAAAACGGAACCTCATATTCCTTTGTGGGCACGGAGCATGCCAGTTCTGTGGGGACCGCGTGGAAGAGTGTCCAATGTGCAGAAAGGCGATCGAGAAAAGAATATTGCTTTTCTAATAAAGTAGTTTTGTAAAGAAGAAGATACTTTGATATCGCAGGAAACCATTCCACTGGTTAGTGGCTATTTTTTATAAACTGCACAGAAACTTGAATATACATTGTGGAATGCTAAATATTAGGCCCATAGGGTGGTAGACCCACCAGTTTTCAGACTACCTTGCAAAGACTTTCATTGTCAAGGTCCAATACTTGCAAAACGTATGTTAGACATTAGGCAGTAGACTATTGAGCAACTTTTAATGGTTATGATATGATAGATTAAACTTTTAGTATTTAAATAATTTCGAAACATAATTAAGCCTAAGCATTACTTTGTGAATAAATGTATGTTTTGTTTAATTTTTGAGTCATTTTTCATCTTTTCGTGCTAATTTAAGCTCAGCCTAAATTGCGTAGCAAAAGTTTGTTGGATTAGCTTTCATTGCTATTTATAGTGTTTATTCTGGGCTCAGAATGTATCTAAATTACATCTTATTTAATGCATGTTACCTGGACTTTAAGCCTTTTTTCATATGCCACAACTATGTTTTCCATTCCTTTTAATAAGCAACTGGTTTCTAAGGAAGTTCTACTCCGCTCCTGAAAAAGCTAGGAGCAAGGATTGGTCAAAGTTTCTTCAGCGTGAGAAAGTAGTTTTTTTGTAAGAGATGAATTTTCCGTCTATTACAGAAAATTTGTGTCGAAAAATTTCAAGATAAATGAAGCATTCAAGACATAGGTTTGTTAAAAATGGCATTCCTCAATGAAATGTGCATTGCTTCAAATGCTGAAGGCTTTGAGTCAATCTTTGATGAAAATTTGCATCAAGTTCTATTGCTGACTCTTAAGATTGTCCGAATACTGGCCTCGTTTTGGCCCATTCGGAACCTCTCTTTGTGCCTCGATAAATTTGGTGCAAAATATAATGTGCCTTATGAAGCTGTATAGCTGTATTGAATAAAGGGTACTGGATTTGATTCGACAGTGGTCACTAAAACTTTAATTAAAATTTCAGTGGTAGAGCTACGGGGGTGTTTGGGCGGGGGAGGTAATTAACCCCCTCACTTTTCTGAAAACATGGTAATGTAGATTCGTTAAATATTTTGGGTAGGGGTATAGGCCCTTATTCAGTTTCCTTTCAAAAACAATACTGTCTTCTAAAGTAATCGCAAAAAAGACTTGACCTATCTAAACTTTCCTAAAACAGTAACATTGTGTGCAAAAGGGTGTTTCACAAAATCTAAAGGTCTTAGCCGGAACCCATCATAATCTTACCCTCCCATTTCGTAGAGACTGGCGCCGCCGCTGAAAACGTTGGAGTGTTTCTTTGAATAAAAAATGTGACTATTTCATCAAAATATGCAAAACTTTGCCACTTGCTGTTTCCGTCAATAACAGTTTTGTTCACAGTTTTGTACCATGCCTTTTGAAAACATTCAATGCAGAGTATTGTATGCCATGGGCCTGGACTTAATGGGCCTAGTGGCTAAGAATCCTGCTAGAGTTCTTGATAAGGTAAGAGCTCCTAGGAGACTTAGCCTATTCTCTCTAGTCAGGAGGGGCCAGGATCGGCTGTGGGGTGAGCTACAAGTCCCCCCTCTGGAATCGTCTTGCCTGATTCTTCAGCCTTATCTTGGTTTACAACGAATAACGAATTGAAAATAACACTTTGAACGTTCTCCTTTACTTCAAAGTTTCCAAAGCAACTGCAATTCATTGTTTTAAATTAAAAACAAAAATTGTTAGCGATTTCGCCATGATCATTTCCCTATTGCTTCTAATTAACTTTGGATTTTTGTTTTTATGTTAAGATTATTGTGGTATTCGACTAATCCAGATTAAGTGTCTGTTATATTATAGCAATTCAACCGATCTAGCTGCAAATCCATTTATAGATTGAAGGATGGAACCACAGATTAAAAGAAAGATACTATGTGAGGTTAAAGAATGTCAGAAGTTGTGACTCAGTCCATGTAAACAAAATTCCGTTGAAAACATTCCAACAAATGTCTTTTACACACAGCTGTTTATGCGGATGTCTTTTCAAGATCATCTAGTTAAAAAATTGCTATAATTGAGTTGAAAAATTGCTCAAAATCAAGAATTTGAAAAAATTCGAATGAGGTACCTAGTCATTCGAGCTATTTGCCTGACGAAATCAGCAAAATTGCTTTGAATTTTATTCAATTTTAATTAAAAACTGTAAGATTTAAAAGTAAAGCAATGATTGTAAATTGAGAGATTTTAATTAAATATATTTAATAGAAAGATAAAAATATCTATAAATGATAAACAGAACAATGTTGATTTAAAATAAAACGTGATTCTGGTGCCTTAAATAAGAGATAAGTGAAAATAATATATCTTAAACCTTTATTGTATGCATAACTTATAGATCATAAAATATAATTTAATGATTCTATGGGCCAAAATCGAAAATTTCTAACCACATTTGAGGTCGTAAGATCGTATTGTGATAACAGAAATTGCATAATAGCAAAGCCAAAATCAAACTTTTTACGAAATAAAACGTCTCAAGCTCTAGAGGCCTTCTTTTTCCAAGCGGGTGCCCGAATTTGCAGATAAATTTGGCGTACAGCTCTTTATTTGCCAGCAAACTAACAGAATTTGTCGACCAAATACCCCGAAATGGCCAAAACGCCTTTTTTTGAAACCAGATTTTTGACTTAGACTTAGGGGTTTTCACATACCCCCTTCCCTCACTTAAAGCCCTGATTGCAGACTCAGTTCCCCTCAACCTCATCATAAATATTGGCTTGATTTCAGGCCCGTGCTCTGACAGAGTTGTGCCAAAAAGGTTTTTTGTTGGCCAGGGAGATGGCCTGTTTGTTTTGTTTTTTTGCGGAGGAGGTCTATCAGTGGCTTCGCGACATCCTCCCGCAACGAACAATCAAACTAAACCGGAAATAATTCACGATTATTTGGCAAAATACACTTCCGGTTGGTCTGATCGCAAGAGAATCAATGTATTATAGCTCAGCAGGACTGTATTTGAATCAGTCCTTTTTTATCTTTGTTGTGCACTTTCCGTACTTCCCAGTGTGGGGTGAAACATCAGCCGAATGGGCTCTTGTTTCCCCGGCTGAAGAAAAATTTTTAGCGAGAATTTTCGTAGATTTAGGACAAGAAATCCACCGGTGTCGAGCGAGACTTGGACGATCGGGAAAATGTTGAAACAAGTTGCGTGTTTATTCATTTTGCTTGGTTTTATACCAGTAGTTACATCGTGTCCTTTACATTGCAATTGTTATCTCCAGATTGTTAGATGCCCACGAAGACAAGGTGAAAAACTATCGATGGTACCAAGGAATGGATTGCCACGTAACACGAGAACTCTGTGAGTAAAATTTGATTGATTTCATGTCTTTTTAGTCAATCGATTGCTTAACAAATCAGTCATTGTGTGACTGTATGTATTTTCTAGTCCTAAGAGTCTTTTCTGCCTTATCATCATAGAGGTTTACAGTTTCACAAATAAACAATTAAATTGGGAATTCCGTGACTGAAAATCATCTGTATTAACCCGCGCATTCTTTACAAGAAATCACTGTTCAGGCTCTGCAGAAGGAAATCGTACCGCAATTAAAACTGACAGGCATGTTCATGTTCATTTGTTAGTTTTATCACAAAAAAATAAAATGGAGCCGAGAAGATTCCCAAGTTTTTTATAAAGAAAAAGATTTATCAAATTTTAAACATTTTATACCTAACGCTAAGAGAAGAGGCATAGGAAAAAGTTTCTGATGGGAATTTAGATTATTTAAAGTTAGATATGGGTTTTTTTTGTATGAACAGATACAGGATTTTTGCACGAAAGTTCAGTATCAACCCGGTGCAAGTAATTCGTGCAATCACAAAATTTCAGTAGGTCCTCAAATGTCCCAGGGAACTTATATAACAAAAAATCATCTATTGTTACCCTACCTTGAGCGTTTTCAAGCTCCATGTAATGAATGACAGTTTTTACAAATTCGTGCCTAAGATGCATGATTTTGCAAGTTAAGCGACAAACTTTTAAATTCAGCTGTTTTTTATGGAGTAGAATGTAATGTCTGGGAGAAAACATAGTTACTTAATTTCTTAGGTCGATGGAAGTCATAAATGTAACATTTTAAGAGCGGTGTACCACTTCCTTGCAACCAATTTCTCATGAGAAAAAGGCGTATAACGATGCTTAAACCGCTTCCCAAGAACGCCTCAGCAGAAATTAGCCTTTTTCAACTATTTAGCTATTGTTTTGCCCTTGTTTTTCACCGTCCTGCCCCCCCCCCCCCCCTCTTGAACTGATCAAACATAATTCCCTTCTGATCCTTTACCCTTTGTTGCATATACATAACACCCTTTTCCCAATATCCTTTTCGCCCAAAAAATTTGGTTTAACAACGTTTAATTAGCATGTTACATGTTTCTAAATTTGTACGCCAATTCTAATAATATTCCTTGGCAGAAAAATCGATTCTGGTAGAGAGAAAAATTGTTGTGGCCTGTTTTTGAGGTGTTTTTGACGTCATTCATTAAGAGGTGGCTCCAGTTAGCACCATCGACCTGTGTAGCAATATCGCCTACAAAAACACAAAAGCAAGTGTTAAATCAATTAATTGAGTCATGAACTCACATCGCTTTGCAAATGAGGAAAAAAATTATCGATCGAAAGTTATCACATTTTATGTTATGCAGAACATGTCTATAAAAATCACAATGGTTATGAGTTTCTCTAATCTAAGAAAATTCGAAACGGTGTTTTTTTGTTTCAAAAGTTGGCCACTTGCCATTCCTTTCAAAACAGTTGTTTGAAAACTCTCAAGGCTTAACTGTTGAAACATAACATTAAGGGCACAACATTAATAATAATAATAATAATGAGTCTGAGCACTAATATACACCAACTCAAAACAATTTTGCAGATTGCATTATAGACGTTATTGATTGCAAGTGTTACATATGCGCATTGATTTGCGAAGTATCAATCTTTTATTGGAGTTTTGAATTGATTTGCATTTTTGGATAATTTTATTTCACTTGGGAGAGACTTCTTTGGCACCGAAAAGTTAATGGATTTTATACCAAAACTTGTAGTTTTAACCTGGGAACAGATCGATTTTGAATTAAAAAATTAAAGCTGTTAGATTTTGATAAAAAATAGTTATACATAGAGGCTGGGTTCAGGTTATGCAAAGTTTTGTAAACTTCTAGTGCTAGCAGCCTAATAAAGTGGATTTTAATTGTAGTAGATTAAGCTTTGACCAGAAGTTTGGAGTACATTGAAGGGTCATCTAAGAGGGCTCCATTTTCCATTCCAACATATGCCAGAACTCCATTCTAAACAGAACAGCGAAGAATCTACTTCGAAATGTAACTGGTCTTAACAAAGTGTGAAATTTCTGACATATAGGCCGTCGAGAGGGAGAGGCAGAGGGGGCAGTTTGCCCCAGGGTCTCAGGGTCCACGGGGCCTCATCAACTAACATCAAAATTTTATTTACAGCCTCTTTAGATGTATTCAAGGAATCGCACAAAAGGAGCAGTCTACAAGGTTCTAAGAGTGCCTTCAGATCCTTTTCCCCCGGATTCTCTTACTTTCTGCCCCTTCTGCTTGCTTCGATCACAGACACAATGGATCTCATTTTGCAGTTTTGCCCCTGGGCCTCGAAAGCCTTTCGGCGGCCATGATACGAGTAAACATGCTTTGAGAACAGTGAAAACCTTTTTAATACATACCTTAATTTTTCGGGCCCCTCACGGCCTCTGGCCCCTTGGTAACTACCCTGCCTAACCCCTCTTCTCGATGGTTCTGACTGATGTCGTACGATATGTAGGAAACTTTGAGACCTAGCTTCCTTTGGAACTTCAAGATTCGTCTCCATTAACTACGATTTTTCGTGAGAGTGATGAATTTTCTTCGCAATTACAGAAAAATCTTTGAAAAATTCCCTCCTGCCTCCAGAAAAAATCTAAATCCTTTTTCAGAGTAGTTTTTCGTTATTTCCACGGTGTTCCCCTTTTGACTTGAAGTAAAAGAGACATCCAAAGTTGATAGGAACGTAGAAGAAAAAGTTTCATGCTCCTCTGCTTTGATAAGATAGATAACCTCTCTTTATCCATTCGAAACCAACCAATTTCTTGCAAAATAATGCTTAATTTGATTTTGGTGTCACTTAAACGTCATCTTGTTTTGATTCCTCTGGCCTTGCTTCATCGACAAGTGTGCTTTCATATTTCCGATCTACCCACGTAAGTGCTTATAGCAAGAATATCTTCCTTTGAATTGTAAAAGCGAAAGTTTACTGATTTTTGAAGTTATTTTGGACGCCTAAAAACTCCAGGCTTATTTCAGAACCATTAATTTTACGAAATTTAAATAAACTGACGGGCAACCCAATTAAAATATGTTAAATGAAATGAAAAATTGAGTAGGCCCATTTTTTTCTACGGAATTAAAAAGAATTTTTGAATTAAAGCGTAAGTGCAAACTTTTTTTAGGTTAGAGAAAACTGGCCATTTCTCAACACCCCTGTTTGATACAAAAAAATGGCTCGAGAAATTTCAAGGAAATTTGAGTGCAATTTTGAAGCACGAAAATTTGCCCTTAGTTTGCTTGATTCGAAGCTGGAGATGCTTAATGCTCACCAAATTTTAAGGTCACCTTGCTTAGATGCTTACAAATGCTTTATCAAGTCTTCGCGTTTGTTGATGCTAACTGCCCCCAGTCTAGTAGGTTGTAAGCCATCATTGCTTAGTTGCTTAGATTAGCTTCATTCAAAACTTAAGTTGCTTAATGCTAACTAGATTTTAAGGCCTCCTTGCTAAGTTGCTAACAACACCTTAGCTGCCCCCCCCCCAGTCTTAGTAGGTTGTAAGTCACCATTGCGTAGTTGCTTACATTCACTTCATTCGATCCTTTAAGTTGCTTATTGCTTACTACTGTCTCAAGCCTTACTAGTATGTGAGCTATCATTGCTTACATGCTAAAATCTGATTAATTGAGCTATGGAGTCGTTAAGTGCCAACTGTATCCAGCCCTAACTGCCCTTAAAGCAGTCTTTTGTTAATAAACTTGCATTTTGAGTCCGATCGTCATTTGAAAACTGCATTGAACGTCGTGACACAGTGCGTTATATAAAATCCATCTAGTCCTTTGTGCTAAAAGGAGCGTCCGAAATCTGTTTCATATTTTTAATGTTTACCAAAGTTTTTTCTCATTGTGGTTTTGCAGCGTTTTCAACATCAATACACACCGTCAATTGTTAACTTTGTTGGCGAAAGGATTAAGTGCAATCCTTCTTAATCCTATTGTAGATTTCCTTTGTAACGTCGCTTTGGATGTAATCCAGATCCGGGATTACGTATTGACTCAATTGTTTTAGGACGTGCCCCGAGGCACTGTTTCGCGATGTATCAGATTATTCCTATTGAAATAAGGAAAATCTTGTTATCACGGTAGGAAAAATGCGCTGTTGGTTAAAAAAATACCATTAATAAAACCGTAAGGATTGCGTTAAAACAAAGATGTCACTGTACCTTTTGTTTTCAAGTGGTGTTTGCCAACCAAATATGCGTTTTTATCCTTAGATTGTAGAAAGCATCTTAAAAGTTTGGGGGAGGAGGCAGGTGAAAAAGGGACCCGTTAACACTCCCTTTAGTGGCCAATTTTTCGGTTTTGAAGGGGCACTTCTGGATAGATTGCCGAAAAAATGGCGGACACCGTCCCTATGGCTCCTTAGTTCCCACGTGCATACCCACTACATTGTTAAAATTCCACTTTTTGAGGAAATGTTTCTAGAGGGTACGACGCCCCGAATCCCCTTCTGCTGCTACCTTGCATTAAGAATGCATCTGTTTTTAAAGTAAAAGTAAGAGCAATACAAGGCTAATACTTAGAACGAATACACAAGGATAGGCCTGGCACTGAAAATTTGTGGCATGCCAAAATAATTCCGTTCTATTGTATTTTACTCAGAGAACCAGTCTTGAACCAGTCTTTAAGACATACATCCGAATCAACCAATACAAAAGACAAAATGCAGTTAACCTTTTTTTGCCAGCACTAATGGAGACGCCTTCTCTAAACGAGGGGAAAGGGGAAAACACTATGACAATTGAGGTTAATAGGAGACTAAATTAATCTTATTCTACGAGAACAGAGAAAGAAATTGAAAGTAATAGGCGAAACTTAGCTTCCACCTCTTATCCTACAGGACATAACCATGCCTGACACTTTCGTGTACTCAATGTATGAAAATGGGACAAAATCTACTCTAAAATCCCATTAACAACAGGAGAAAACCACCATTTTAACCCGAGTGGTAGAGATATCGAGGTGAAAATAGGTTTTTGGTTTTTGGAAAGCTCGATCGAACGCACGGTTTTCGAATCTCGTTGACGCTGTCTTGGTTGGTCATTTCCTTACTATAATTAGCTGAAAGGGCATACTCTGTAACTACCTCATCCACATTAAGCTGCGGTTAGTACGTGCTAGATATCCAGTGGTGTCTGTCCCGCAGATCGTCAGTACAGTGTAGTATAGGCTTGTCGCTACTCGGATGGGGGGGGGGGGCAGGGGGACAATCTTGCACTCCCCAACCTTACATAATTCAACAAGGAATTTTAGTACTCGGAATGTCAAAGCAATTTCAGAATTTGGGTACTGGGACTTTTTTGAGGCTTTCTAAACATAGCAGCGGGAGAGGGGGCACAACGACTTTTGCAAATTTTAAACCCCTTGTGTAGGGACTTTTAGGCAGTATTCCTTCTGGCGTATTCTCCCCGTTTACTTGTGCCCCCTTCACTGTAGAATGCCTCCCATTATCCGCCAAAGCATCAATAAATATCGAATCCGTGACTAAGATCGGAGTCATGCTTATAAATATTGCCATTGATACAGTAAGTCAATGTTTACGACGATCTCGTAATAATCAGGTGATGATAATGTGGTGATCACGTGATCTCTACGGCGGCCAATCAAATCTTGTACCAGTTAACTAGGAAATTCTTCTGGCCTGGAGATCTGGTACGCCGAGGTGGCAAAATTCCTATCTTTATTGTTTCACGAGTTTTGACGCATACCAGATGCTTTCGAAGCCGCGAAATTACATGGGGCTGTACTTAAGGCTTTTCATTAGATTAGTAGATTAGTTAGTCACATAAAATTATCTAATCTTGAAGATAAAATCGATAGTCTGGCTTTGCGGGTGAATTTTAAGGTTATATAATTATATCAAGCTGTTAATAATAGATGTGATTTGAAAAGAAATGAAATTAAATTTATTATACAAGTTAGATCAGGTTTTGCTACATTTGTCAATCGTTATCGTTACCATATTCATTGTAATTGACTATTGTAACATGCAATTTGAGTGTAAAATTGCATATGAAATTTTTTAAATATGATTTGGTATGCTGGAATTACTCTTCGTTGGACACTCATCAGATAGCCAAATAATGACTGAACAAGGGGAATAATGGATCTGAGGGGCTCTTTGTTTTGACCACGTGAGCAAGGAGAATGATGCATCTGATTGGCTCTTTGTTTTGACCACGTGAGCAAAGGGAATAATGCATCTGATTGGCTTTTGCTTTTGACCACGTGAGAAGAGGAATGATGCATCTGATTGGCTTTTTGTTTTGACCACTTGAGGGGAAGAATGATGCATCAGATTGGCTAATTGTTGGTCACATGAGAAGTCGTATGGTGCGTTTAACTGGCTACTTTCTGGTCACATGACGAAATTAGCTTCCAATTTTGACCAATTGGGAAGAGGAATGTGCCTTTTCAATGCTCTCCCTGCATGAACCAAATTTTGGATTTTTATATAGGTTTCGGGACCAAAAGTATGGCAATCTTTTTGATATGTTAATTTCATTTTTCAGGGACCTTCGTGGCAATAACATCACCGTGATAAAGACAGACGATTTTATTGGCCTTCCAAAGCTGGAGCAACTGTGAGTATAAAAGAATTAAATAAATTGCAAGCCTATTTGTTCCTAGGTCCATGTTAGAATTAACATCTGAGCGCGTCAGGTGATGAAATATTTTCTACTGAACGAGTAATGCTAAACAGGGCCTCCGACGACGAGGGGGGGCATGGCATCCCACTTCTTAGAGTAAATTGATAGCACCATTTGCACATGCTAAAATAATCGTTTTAATTGCATTGGACTTAAATAGTAAACATTATCATGAAGTGCAGATCGTGCATTAGTTGTTAAAGGCAGCTCATCATGCTGTGACGTTGTAATTTTCTTGCATCGAAGTTTAGCCCCTCCACTTTTTAAGTCTTGTCGGAGGCCCTGGAAAAGTCGCAATTTTAAAATCCACTAAATTTTGTGGCCTTTCGGCAGCAGACCTTGTCATCATTTTCCAATTTAAGCTCCTCCGTAGGTGAAGTCGCCGAGACATCGTGGGAAAGTTTCTATTGCCGGCATTATCCTCTGTTCTCCTCTTCCCGAGCTGCTTTGCGGTTTCCGTAGCACTTAATCATGTGTTTTTATCGCAGTTTCTGACTTGATAAAAGATGTTTTAGTTAGTTGATACTCTGGTTAAAACCGCTGAATTTGAGTGAGAAAAGCATAGTAAGATTAGCAGTCTCTTACAATACTAGGACTTGCTTTGATTCCAATTGAGATGTTACATGTGGGGGCCTCAGCAGATTGTATTGACATCCATGGAAGTAGAAAGCATTATAAATGGTAGGGGGGCACAGGTTTTGAGGGGCACCCTCAAAAGGTTTCTGAAAAGTGTCAGAGGCGGCGAATGAGTGAGGGACTCGTTAATGTAATTGCTTTTGCTCATTTCATGCAGCAACTGAGTACTTGAAGGTACGTTTCAGTTATACAGTTGGCAAAACAGGGCAACACTGTTAGCTTCAAAGGGGCACTCTACCCAAATTTTTCAAAAGTTGAGGGGACACGTGCCCACTGTGCCCCCGGTTCCTACGTCTATGTTTACATCAAGGCATAGAGAAGGCAATGACAACGCGCTTCATAATGTATAAGGGGCCTCGATTTGGCAATCGCAGCCTCAGATGCCAAATTAGAATCAATACCCAGAGCCTTTTTATCATTAACTCAATCACTGATATACGTTTTTTATAAGAAACCGCGGAGTGGCCCTAATACTCCAAATAACAAACCTCAGGTTATTTAGTACTGGAATGTTCAAATTACCTAATTTTTCGCCCATGAAGTACTTTGTTTTTTTGTAGAATGAAAATTTTGACAATATTAAGCCTTGAATGCGTCCTGTTTCGTCAGTTAAATACTTCTGCATAACTTTCTAGGGTTGGAGATACCCAGTGCTTGAATTTCCTAGAAGCTGGATACTACTTTCTTATAGACCATTCTGATATAAAAAACGTGTGTAGCTGTAGAAGAAACATTGGTGAGCCAAGAACAATACAATGAACCGTCGTACCTCAATATATCCAAGAATTAAGAACAAACTGTCTTTAAAAATTAACCAGGTTCTTGTAAAGAAAAACCTCTTAAACTCCGTAACAAACGCTAATTGCCTTTTGCCACCACGCGCTGTTTTGAGAGAATATTCTCTATGAAATTATTGAGGCTAAAAATTGTCAGAGTTTAAGAATGATTAAAGAGTGATTTATATTTTTGATCATTTAATGATAAATTTGCATCTTGTCGGGCAGGAGTAATTGATGGAAATTCTGAGGCTGTAAGTCAAGAGTTTTTAAAATTTTGAGGAAAAAAATTGGGTATTCTTATGATATAGATGGTTCTCAGAACAAGATTGTTTTGATTTCGCACAGACCGTGTCCTGATGTTTCCTCTGTCTGTGACGGAAGGTAGATAGCCCGCCGGTGCTAAAGATAAACACTGCGAGGCCGATAGCAATATAGGCCATTGAAAAGAGATTCGGGTCATCATGTCTTTGCTTTTACAGCCGAAATCCCATTCTGAATATTCATTAACAATTATTACTTTAACAAAACCACTTTATATCAAAACATGATTATGTTATTTCCAACATTCTTCTCTATTTCTTTTTATAAAGTTTATTAATTTATATCGATCTCGCGCCCAACCACAAATTGTTCGCTATCTTATCTCGGTTATATTGAATTAATCATAGCCTTTGAATTGCTACTGTTCATCAATAGACTATTAAACTGTTTAATTTCACTGCTCGAAAACAGCAAATATCTAAAAGGATCTTCGTTGCACACGTGACAATTACTGTCTAATGGTTCGTCTGTTTTTTACATACGCACAAAGGCAGGGGGTTAAGATAATGAATCCTGGACATAGATCCCCCCGCGAGAAAGTTTCTTGTCTTTCCAAGGTTATTTTATCAGGGGAAAATGCGGTTGGCGTGCCTGCAGGCTCTAAGTAATAAGAAATTATACAATTCGATGCGAAATTGACTTTTTTCGCCATGGCAGGGGCAGGAAGGCCAAAGTAAAGGGCTCAGGAAATTTTTGTGGGAAAGTGGTAGAATCTAAGCTGATCCCCTTTTTCTAGGAATTCGATTTGAGGACATGTTTTTCTACGAAAACAACCAATGCAACTTATTGCAAAAAAATGAAAGCAAATCAAGATTTTAAGGCCCATATTTTCATTGCTATGCTTTTACCCTTTTACACTAAATAACTCTACAGATGTACAGCAGAATCAAAGGTGTCTGCTCGTATTGCAAGAGGTACAAGAATGGAAAATGATGGAGCGAAAAATCTTAAAGAATGTTTAGAAGCAGTTTATTCAGATTTTGAAGGGACTAGTCTCCTCTTTTAAGAAATGATTAATATCCCTCAACGTCACTGGATCAAATGCTCCCCCCTGTAGAGGAAGGGGCTAATTTTGCCTGCTTTCGACCCCCCTGCAATTCCAAACGCTCCCATAATTTTCAGAACTTTGATTAATCTTATCATTTTTCGTTACAGCTATCTCAATGACAATGAAATCGGAGATATTGAACCTGGTGCATTCGCAGCATTGAAGAACTTAAAGCATCTGTAAGTTTTTAAAACATCGCATTTTCAATAGGGCCACAAAGTTTTGCTTATCCCTTGCCATAAGAAGTGCAGGAAGATTTCGTTGTAGGGTAGACAGTGAATCTTATCAAGGTTTCATTTAGGATGAGATTATCAAAAGTTAGGATTAGGGTGTGGGCCAGGATTATGGCCGGGATTAGAACCAAGATCAGTGTCAGAATTTAGATTGAGGTCCCGTTTAGGATAAGACCCAGGGTAAGGACTAGGATTTTGGTCAGGATTAGGTTCAGGATTAGGTCTAGGGATAGGACTATGGTTTCATTCATGATGAGAGCAAGGGTTAGTAATAGGGTTTTGGTTAGGTAGGGCCAGGATACGGTTATGGATTATGGGCAAGGATTAGGATAATGTTTCGATTTAGGATGAGGATCACGGCTAGAAGTAGGGCCAGGGTTTGGATTAGGGGAATGGCGTGGGTCTGGCCATGTTACATTGACTTTTTCTATCCTTTTTGAAAGTTTTCGTTTATAGTCCTCTAGGCCCCTATTCTTTTCCACCTCTGATCTGTTGGCATTAGTTTTCTATTAAAGGTGAATGTGGAACAAATGCGAACAAATATCGTTTTTAATTGAGGGATGTAAAATAATCCTTGAAACGTTGAGGAATTCATCCATTTATTTTTACTTTAAATAGAATTATATTTCTGATACAAAGATTGGAATCAGTTGGTTTTGTTAAATAAATATTTTCGGGAAAAACAGTTATGCGGTTTAAAGGCTTTCGACTATGGATTCGCTTTATTTGGATTTTTAATTAAGAAATGTTTTGATGAAGTTTGTACTTAATGGTCTTTGAAAAAAGATAAGAATGACGTCTTAGACGGTTGAATTGAACTTTCTACATGGGTGTTCATAACGGATGGTAAAAAATCGACAAAGGGAGATAAAGAAATAAAGATTAATTAGGAAGAAAGAAAGAAAGAAAGAAAGAAAGAAAGAAAGAAAGAAAGAAAGAAAGAAAGAAAGAAAGAAAGAAAGAAAGAAAGAAAGAAAGAAAGAAAGAAAGAAAGAAAGAAAGAAAGAAAGAAAGAAAGAAAGAAAGAAAGAGAGAAAGAAAGAACGAAAGAACGAAAGAACGAAAGAAAAAAGAAATATCAAAGAAAGGAAGGAAGGGAGGATGGAGGTAATGTTGTGAGGAACAAATAAGACATTAAAAGAACTGGAATTAAGGCAAAGAGGTAAATTATGGAAAACATGAAGAAGTGAAAGAGGGAGCCAATAAGTAAATAAATTCTATATAATGAATGGATGATTGACAGCGAAATGATTCTTTTGAAAATCGAGCAATTAAATGAATGAATGAATGAGCGAACGAACGAACGAACGAACGAACGAACGAACGAACGAACGTACGAACGAATGAACGAACGAACGAACGAACGAACGAACGAACGAACGAACGAACGAACGAACGAACGAACGAACGAACGAACGAACGAATGAATGAATGAATGAATGAATGAATGAATGAATGAATGAATGAATGAATGAATGAATTGATTAATGAATGAATGAACGAATGACTGAACTAATGAATTAACAATTACTTATTATGAATAAATGTTTAAATTACTTGAAACTGTACAAGGCCAATAACTCAAATATTCGAATTTTTAGGAAATTCAAATATTTCTTTTTCAGACAACTTTATGGCAACGTTCTTCGTGAAATCAGAAATGATATGTTTGCTGGACTTTATAATTTGCGAAATCTGTATGTATATTCTGTGATTGTTATTTCATACCGCATTGAATATATTAACATTTATACGCAAACATACAATTGAGATAGCTTACCTTAAAATGCTGCAATCTAGCCGTACTTACGTCTAATGTTCAAATGACCCCAATAACCAATATTTCTTAGCAGTCCAAGGATCCAGTACTGAAGCTTTCTTGGAACTTTCTATTAGAAGTTATGCTAGTTTTGCTCGTTAATGTCCAAAGGATTTCATGGTTGTAAGCAGTTCTTTTGACAAAATTTTTTTGATAAAACTGAGCATTGTTTCGCGAGTTAAGGATTGACGTTTTTCAAACAATTGTTTTTGGGAATATAAAATAGTTGATTTTCGGCGAAACTGTTTCCGATGCTCAAAAAACTCGCCAGTTTTGTTACGTTTTTTAGACGTACTCCTTTCTTTTAAACAAACTTTCTTGTGAATGAAGCGTGCAAGAAAAATAACTTGGCCTCAATTTTATTTTAATCCTATTTTCCATAGGAAAAATAATCTGCATGCTCTTGAAAGAACTGTTTTTTAAGAAGTATTCTATCGTTGACTTAGCAGTTTAATTGTAAACAATAAATTTTTCTTTTTTAGTTACATTTATCAAAATGAAATAGAAAGTATTGAGGAGAATGCATTTGCCGATCTGAAGAAACTCAGAAGATTGTAAGTTTGAAAGATTGCAGAATCTATTTCACCTACAAAAATTCTAATCAGAAAACTCAATTATTTTGGGTGAGCAAACGAACCCTTTCATTCCAGGAGGTACCCTGTTATCCAATGATTTTCAGCGAGAATTGGTTAGTTCTTAGGAAGGGGGGCTAAAGATTCCATAGCTTGATTCATTTGTAATTCATCATTTGTAAGGCATCTTGGCTCCA
The DNA here is from genome assembly GCA_964019065.1 of Catostylus mosaicus. NCBI lineage: Eukaryota > Metazoa > Cnidaria > Scyphozoa > Rhizostomeae > Catostylidae > Catostylus > Catostylus mosaicus. Next base: position 3,914,035 of record OZ025203.1, read on the forward strand.
ACATCATCAATCATGGTACCGCCTTGCAATCTGCCGAAACGGATTAGTTATTGCAGTTTGAGACAAAGCTCGTACCCTCTTTACGGAACAATGAGGCATTTTCAACATACTTTTTCTTCAGTGCTTATAACTTTGTTTTCTCAAATTCCATCTATCTTAGGTACAAATTTAGTCCTTCCAGTTCCATGTTCAGTTAATTTAGTATTCTTATTAGTTAAATTTAGCCTCTCTACTTGCAATGTAGTTGTTACACCATAAAACTTTAATGTTCTATTATCTTACTTTTCGAATTGTTGACAAAGTTTCTTATGCTGAGTTTTCTTTTTATGTTCAACCAGGGACATGTGGAATAATAAAATAGAATTTATAAGCAAAGTGATGTTGCATCCACTTATCAGCCTCAAACAATTGTAAGTTGATTGATTTCCATGGTATGAAATAACCTTTATAATATTACATTACATTATATTACAATACATTACGTAACATTACATTATATTACATTACATTGCATAACATTATATTGCATTACATTACATCACATTACGTTAAATTACATTACATTATATCATATTACATTACATCTCATTACATCACATTATATTACATAACATTTCATTACATTACGTTACATTATATTACATTACATAACATTGCATAGCATTACATTACATTTCGTTACATTATGTTACTTTATATTACTTTGCATTACTGTACAATGTGCAAAAAGGTATCTGACATTACGTTTTTTGCAATGAAGTACATTACAGTACCGTACAATACAGTACAGTACAGTACAGTACAGTACAGTACCTACAGTACAGTACACTACAGTACAGTACAGTACAGTGCAGTATAGTACAGTACAGTGCAGTGCAGTACAGTACAGCACAGTACAGTACAGTACAGTACAGTACAGTACAGTACAGTACAGTACAGTACAGTACAGTACAGTACAGTACAGTACAGTACAGCATAATACAGTACAGTATAATGCAGTACAGTATAATGCAGTACAGCACAGTACAGCTCATTTTCGTATCCCACAATGTTTGTAATTTAGCTAAAGTGACCTTATCCGAAACCTTTCTTACATTCACATTTCTGTGGTTTCGCTTCAGGCGTTCATCCATCAACATTAACCATGGCAAATGCATGAAACATTCAAATGTTAGTCAACAGTACGCCTTCATGACTGCTTGAAAGATCTAACGAAAGTCGATAAAAATCGTCCATTGCTTTAGGCAGATCGATTTCTAAGACTTATGCAATGAATGGAGCCCATTATTAAAACTTGTTTACATGACGAACTGCTGACATTCTATTTTACATTTGACTGGACATTAATTGGATTTCATCCCGTTAACTGTGTAAAGCCGGGATTAACGTGCCTTGCCCTTCTTAGATTGGGCTATGCAAGCTCATCAATCACGGCTTTGACAAATTAAGCCTGGAAAATTACTTTAGATTTGTTATTAAATATGTATTGATTATGTAATGTTGACACGAGACATGAACCTTGTGGGCTACATTGAAGTAAGAATGGTAATCTCGCAGTCTGTACTAATCTTCCCGTCGAGAAATTTTAAACAATAGGGAAACTCACACGATAAGCGAAAAGTCGCCAATGATAGGACTTTTTCATTGCTTATCAGAAACCATAATATTCAAGGGTTCACGCAAGCTGTTAATTTTCACAAAATTTTGAGGGTGAATTGATCTTAATTTGGTCTTAGTTTAGTAGAATATAGGTAATTTGGTATTAGAAACAGGTATTGTTTTGATAACATTAGCAAAGTTTAAAGATGTACGTATCCTAAATGCCAATGTTATTACGATATGTTATTTACTTATTTTTTTGTAAGACTAAATCATTTCAAAGAACAGTTATCCCTTGAGAAAAACGTATAGCCTGAAGCAGCATTCCCTTGACTTAATTCGAATGTTTCTCCGCACGATGTCTTGAAATACTGTCTCAAATTTCAACAATGCTTAACCCAAACCAACCTTTTTTGTATTTTACATTAAGTTTGGCTTAATTCCGGTCAGCCTGTTACTGTTTAAGTAGCGAAAGAGACATTTCAGACAGTAGTGATATTGTAGGTTGGAACTGTGGCGATTCAATAGCCTTTTTATGGCTCACGGTGACCTTGAATGGACAATTTTAATGTCATGTTCTACAGTAATGACAGTCTATAAGAACATTTTTATCTAGAACCGCAAGCCATTATGATTATAAACTTCGCACGCTTAAAACGGAATCATCTTGATATTTTTTTGTATGTTTAACTTCTTAATATGCTAGGAAGTCTGTCTGTGATTGCTGCTAGGCGCAGTGCTCGTTGCATGAACCCGTAGAGCGCGATATATTTTAAGAAAAGATGAATGTTCAAACTCCGATGTTTATCTCTGCATGCCTGTTCCGTGACTAAAAAATACTCTTCGTAGATAACCTCTTGATATATATATATTATATATATAATCTCTTATTATATATATAAACAACATACCCCGCTATCCTATAGAAAGTTCAAAAATATTTATATATACTCACCTATGCTATATAACTGCGATGTATAATACCATATATTTTTATAAGCGATAAATTAGATGGCCTAATTGTGTAGTTAATTCTACAGGCATAAAAAGTTATTTTAGACACACAGATTTTAGAATCCTTGATAAAGGTTAATTCCTGTGTTTCTCCTCCAGGCGTATGGAAAATAACCGTTTCACTTGCAACTGTGAACTTCTGCTAACACTTGATGACTATCGCCGAAGGCATCTAAATCAACCCGCTGTTGCTACGTGTCATGAGCCTCGAAACCTTCGCGGAAAAATGATATCAACTTTAAAACGAGAAAGTCTGAATTGCAGTGAGTTTTGTTCTGTTCTAGGTTGAATGGGAAATTTTTAGTTTAAATAAATAAGTTAACGATAATAGAAATAAAAGCCTAGCAATGCACGTGTAATCTCTTAACGCAGATATAAGAGGCAAACTGCAGAACTCTGAGGAATGCAGCAAATGGCTTAAGGGTACAAAAAGAATTCTATAAATTAACATTAAGGTTTTGAGGTGCCAAGAGTTGAAAAATCATCTCTGCAGATTGTAAGGAGGAATTTTTCTTGAAGTTTTTGATATAAGATCTAGGGCAGCTCCCTGACACCAGTTCGATCATATTGATTTCCGTTTTTTAATATTTATACTAAATTTTAGGGGTGTTAGGTATCAGATTGCAAATTATTTGTTTGTAATTTTTTAGGGTTTTTTTTATTTAAGAATGAATCTTTACTTTAGTTTTATATGTTTTTAAATGGAGAGCCCCTTGAAATCAGAATTGCTGAAGAGTTACCCTCTTCAGTTATTTGAAAATGAAATGAAATGATAAAAATAATGAAGAATCGCGTGCGATTTTTGCAACAGCTCTGATCTAGATTATCTGTTTAATTCCTAGCCTATACAAATAGCAATGAAATCCTGGACGATCTGGTAGCATCAACGGGTGCACAAGTATCAATTCCTTGTACAGTCAAAGGTTTGTCAAGACAGGCTGCTATTTGGAAAAAAGATGGAGTCAGGTTGGCAACTGATGGCCGATTTAGAGTCGGGCCCGATGGTACACTCGATATCGTGTCGGCCACTGAAGGAGATATCGGGACATATGAGTGTACGGTGGAGAACGGGCTTGAGATTGCTGCTATGAAAGTCAAGTTGAACCTAGTCGAACATGAAGGTGTGATTTACGTTGCATTTTGTTGATTTTATTATATTATTTTTGTATTGTATCGTATTGTATTTTCTTGAACTGTACAACAAAAACCTCGCCGTTCCGTTTCAATGCCCCTGGGTCTTCTGCCTAATACCCTTCTCGCTATAAATCCTGCACCGTTTTGTTACATTTGCGGATAATTCTGAAGTAGCTGTTTGAGTAATTCTGAAGTAATTGAGTTGTAACTCTCTATTAAGCATTGTGGGCATGTTTATTCTACTTCATGTAATGTAATTCGTTCCGACTTAATTTTATCAAATCTAAAGATAGTTTTAATGGCATAATCTCTTTCTTTGTTCACAGTTCGTCCCAAATTTACGAAAGTGTCCGGTAATACTGAAGCTATAGCCGGTAATGCCGTCAGACTCTTCTGCAGAGTCAGTGGTTTTCCCCGTCCAACAATTGTTTGGAAGAAGGACGGTCAAATCTTAGTACCAAGCCGAAGACGAAAGCTCCTGGCCGATGGTGATATAGAACTGATGCCAGCGACGCAAGGTGATGATGGTTATTACACTTGTGAAGCAAGAAATGCTATCGGAAGTACATTCCACACGGCGAGGATTGTTGTAAAAGGTATTTTGCTTTGACTTTGCTTCGATATAACATAGATGCTGTGATCTTTATTAGCCTCCCGCTGATCATAGAGATATTTGAACTGTATGATGTCATTTCTACAGTAATATAACTTAATCATATTGTTTAGCTGTCTCTCTTCAAGGGGGGGGGGGGGGGCTAGTTTTTGAATAGTTATCTGCTATCATTATCACTGTCATCAGTACTGAAATTTGACGATTTGCTATACAATGCAAAATGATTTATAGTAAGAATGAAACTTTTTCACCCCCGGTATCGATACAGTCGTACTAGCAAATAATGCGTTTGATCAGAATGCAAGGGGGTAATATAATTGATGATGTTTGAGCAAAGATACCATGCAAATGTTAAAGTACAAATGAGTCAAGCTATTGAAGCATACGCCCCCTTCTTTTGAAAAGTAACCAATTCTCGCTGAAGATCAAGGGGAAATAATGGCCTTCTAGGGATGAAAGAATTAGCATGTTTCTTTGCAATAGTGGTGTATTTTTCTTTTCTAGCTCCACCATCATTCGTCAAAAGTCCCCAAAATGTTCAAGCACTTGATGGAGAAACAGTAACATTTGAATGTCGTGCCGTTGGCTACCCTGTACCAACTATTGCCTGGCACAAAAACGGAGCCCGCCTACCATCCGACGGACACCATATCATTCTGCCATCTGGAACACTTAGGATTTTGTTTGTGAAGAAAGGGAACGAAGGAACTTACCAATGTCAAGCATTTAATGTTCTTGGAGTGAATGCAACGACTGCAAGACTTACTGTTTCTAACAGAAGTAAGTTATTGTTGTTGTTTATCTGGTGACTATACAGCTATTGAGGGTCATTGTTGGTCTGTTCTGGGTGTCGACAGTCGGCAAAGTCTTTAAAAGTCGCTGAGGGTTGTCGAAAGTCGGCAGAAGTCGTTCACAGTCGGTAAAGATCTTTGACAGGCACTGAGGGTCGTCGACAGTCGGCAAAAGTCGTTGACAGTCGTAGAAGGTAGTTAACAGTCGGCAAAAATCGTGGACAGTCGGTGAAGGTCGTTGGCAGTCGTTTAGAGTAGTGGATTAATTTTACTTCTATTTCTAAATCATTTCTAGATTTTGCGATTTCAGTTTTATACTTGTTCTAAATTGTGGCAAAATTCTGGAATGGGATGCTTCTCAAAATGAGGAACACCTTTTTGATTTCCACGTTCAACAAAATACTACTCTAACAATAATCCCAAATCCTGGCCTGTAGAAAGAACGCACTTATTAATGACTATTTTTATTGTATTTAGCAGTATCCTTTATTCAAGTTGTATTAAAATATATTTGTATATTTTAAGTAGTTTGTATGTATACTGGTCGGAATTAGTAGATAAATGGTTTAGAAATGAAATGAAATATATTCTAACTAAAAATATTGTTTTTTGTTTTAAGTTCCACCAAGAATTTTGACGAAACCCGAAGATACAACAGTGCGAGCTGGGAACACCATATTCTTTCGTTGCCAGGCAACTGGTGCCCCCAAGCCGGTCATAAGTTGGATCAAAGATGGTGTCCAAGTTTCCAAGGGTAAAAGATTTTCCGTCAATTCAAACACTGGGGAATTAGAAATCAGAGATATCGGAAAAGAGGACGAAGGCCGTTGGGAATGTGCTGCCCGAAATAGTATTGGATTTGCCTCTGATGTTTTTGAGCTGAGAGTTATAGGTGAGAAATATATTATATTTTATGAAATAATATTATTCATGCTTGGTAATACTGGTAAGGTTTTGTAATTGGCTAGCTTGGGCTTACAGTATTAAAGTAAGCAACAAATTTTGAAAAGATCAAACTAAGAAAAAAAAGATGGATGATAAAAATTGATAGTAGTTATGGGTTTTTCCATGATGATGATCTAAATAATTTAATGATATACTGGAGAAACAAGCCAAGCATTAAATAAACAAAAACAGGATTTGATAAATTTTTTTACATAATATTAGTTTTATCTACAATGTCAATTCAATTTTTTTTTCTCACAAATTGATGCCATTACGAGGATTATATGTGTATTTCCTTACCATCGTATTCGTGTTTCGACAGGGTTACGAGACGGAGCGTATCAAGGTGACGAATTTGTGAAAAACTCTGTCGAAAGAGCAAGAATTGAGATCGATTCTGCTATCGAAACGACGAAACGCAAGCTTGCGACATTTGTTCCGAAGACTGCTGGCGATTTGCTGGCGCTGTTTCGTTTCCCATCACCGGAAGCCATTCGATTAGGCCGCGCGGCAGAAATTTTCGAAACAGCGTTGAACTTTATCCAGGAACAAGTTGACTTCAAGCGACTCGATATTGGCGAAGACGCGGACTTGCATTCGAATCTCAACAATCTGGTTTCGCCAGAACAAGTTGCGATGCTGGCGAACTTATCAGGCTGCACGGCACATCAACATCCAGTGAACTGCTCAGATTTGTGTTTTCATATGAAGTTTCGAACCCATGACGGCTCGTGTAATAATCTAAAGCATTCGATGTGGGGTGCAGCACTTACCCAGTTTGGAAGGCTTCTGAGCCCCATCTACGAGAATGGCTTCAACACGCCTGTGGGCTGGAACAAGACCGAGGGCAAGCCGAGTGCGAGGCTCATCTCCATGGAAGTTATGTCAACATTGAATGTTACCAACGATACAGAACTCACGCACATGGCCATGCAATGGGGACAGTTTCTTGATCATGATTTCACTTTTCAAGTGACTAGCCCAAATACCGCGCGGTTCATCGAAGGAGGACGCTGTGACGTGCATTGTAAAAATGAACACCCGTGCTTCCCGATAGAAATACCGCCCAACGATCCACGAAGCAGACGGCATAAATGTATGGATTTCACGCGTTCAAGTTCCGTTTGCGGTAGCGGCTCGACGTCTGTTTTCTTCGACGTTATTACACCGCGCCAACAGATCAACCAAATTACTTCGTATATTGATGCTTCAAACGTTTACGGTTCTACGGAGCACGAAGCCACGGAGCTGCGTGATTTGAGCAGTAACTGGGGTCTACTGAAGACTGGCTCGTTAGCGCCTAGCGGCAAACCTTATCTGCCATACAATACTGACCTACCAGTGGACTGCCAAGTAAACAGATCTGAGACAACTATACCATGCTTTTTAGCCGGTGATCACCGCGCGAATGAACAGTTGGCGCTGCTCTCAATGCACACGCTGTGGATGCGAGAACATAATCGCATTGCAACACAACTGCGGTTCTTGAATCCGCACTGGAGTGGCGATGAGCTTTATCACAACGCGCGGAAGATCGTTGGTGCTGAAATGCAACACATTACATTTGAGTTCTGGCTGCCAAGGATTTTAGGGAAAGAAGGAATGAAGAAAATTGGGGCATACAAACATTACGATCCAACGGTTGACGCGTCAGTTTTTAACTCGTTTGCAACAGCCGCTTTCAGATTTGGACATTCGCTCATTCAGCCATTCTTAACGCGGTACAATTCATCATTCCAACAAGCGGAGCACGGCCACATACCACTTCACAAAGCGTTTTTCTCACCCAACCGCTTGCTGAACGAGGGTGGTATCGACCCTATCATCCGCGGATTGTTCGTGACGGCAGCCAAAAGCCGCTTGGACACATCGCAGGTAATGAACACAGAGCTAACAAATCGCCTGTTTCAAATGGCGCACGATATCGCTCTAGATCTTGCCGCGCTGAATATCCAACGCGGACGTGATCATGGTATACCTGGCTACAACGCTTGGCGAGAATACTGCCGCTTACCGCTCGCGGCTACGTTTGATGATCTTAAAAACGAAATTAGTAATGCGGAAATCCGTCAGAAGTTGAAAGAGCTGTATATTCATCCTGATAACATCGATTTGTTCGTTGGTGGAATGGTTGAAGATACGATCGATGGAACCAGACTCGGACCAGTGTTTATGTGTTTGATTACATTGCAGTTCAAAAAGATCCGAGACGGTGACCGATTCTGGTACGAAAACCCCGGAATTTTCAAGCCCACTCAACTAACACAGCTGAAACAGGTATGATTATGTATTATTATTATTATTATTATTTATCAAATCTTTAATCTTAAGTCGACTATTTACAATAGCTAGAGAGTATAATTTATTCTAACTATAAACATATTAAACTATATTTAAAAGTGCATGAGTACATGATGGTATTAAATACATCGTAAATTATATGGATGCTACGTAGCACAGGTTGGATTCCTTGAAAATAAACAAACTCTCGTCTTGGAGTGAAAATATTAAAACATCTTCAAACTAATAACTCTATTTAAAATTTCAAAGCGTTTTAACCTCAATCTGATTTTCTTTGTTAATTAACTAATTGTTTTAAACATGTTGTTATAAATTATTCATTTTTAATTTTTTATTCTAAATTTTTATAAATCAGGCCTAAATTGATCTGATTGGTCAGTTCGATGACGATTCTGTTTGGTCAGTTCGATGATCAATTCGATTGGCCAATTTGATGGGTAATCTGATTGGTCAGTGGGATGATGAATCTGTTTGGCGAGTTGGATATTGAAATTGATTGGCTAATTTGATGAGTAATCTGATTGGTCAGTTCAATGATGGATCTGATTGGTAGTTCGATGATGAATCTAATTGTTCAGCTCGATAATAAATCAGATTGGTGCATCTGATAGCTTTTTGAATCTTAATTGCAAGAGATAATTCGCTTTTTTTAGGTATCATTAGCAAGGATTATATGCGATAACAGTGACAATATCAAACATGCGCAAAAGGATGTTTTTGGTATAGTGCAAAGCCATGCGGAATATTTACCATGCGAAAGCCTTCCTAATCTTGACCTTAGCTTCTGGAAAGAATGTTGTGATGAACAAGGTGAGGAATGAAATTTAAAACAATGCGATATGATACGATACAATACAATGTAATATAATACAATACAATACAATGCAATACAATACAATAAAATACAATACAATACATTACAATACAATGTAATATTAAACAATACAATACAATAAAATGCAATACAATACAATGCAATACAATACAAAAAAATACAATACAATACATTACAATACAATACAATACAATACATTACAATACAATACAATACAATACAATACAATACAATACAATACAATACAATACAATACAATACAATACAATATTTGATTTATATTCTGTTCTTTTTTGCTCTATCCTATTATATTCTATTCTTTTCCATTTTATTATATTCTATTCTATTCTATTTTATCCTATTCCATTCTATTCTATTCTATTCTATTCTATTATATTCTATTCTATTCTTTTCTATTTTATGCTATTCTATTCTTTTCCATCTTTTTATATTCCAATGTATTTTATTACAAGAGATGATTTTGGTTGTTATGTATTGTTGCTATTACTTTTTAACATTTCAGTTTATTAGATTGCATTCAATTTCATTCATTTTATCGTTTGTATCCTGCTGTATTACATGATGCTGCCTATCTCAATCTAGATAGTAATAATCTTAATATAGATAGTAATAATCTTAATCTAGATTGAAATAATCTTAATCTGGATAGTAACAATCTTAACCTGGATAGTAATTATAGTCTAGACTGTAATAATCTTAATCTTTATAGTGATAATCTCAATCTAGACTGTAAAAATCTCAATCTAGACTGTAATAATCTTAATCTAGATAGTAATAATCTGAATCTAGATAGAAATAATCTTAATCTAGATAGCAATCTTGATGATTTGTTTACCTTGTGTTTGCAGAATCCTGCTCAAAAGCTGACCGATCCTTTACAGTCTCAAGATTCTTTCAACGCACTCGGTCAACGTTCAATGAACGTTCCAGACGATCGATTGACTCAGAAGTTGTAAGCAATGAAACTGATCGAAAATTTGCTGAAGATAGCAAGGAAGAGTCCAAAAAAGGTATTGCCTAACTTATATTGCAGTGCTAGGCTCTGAAAAATCTGTTTATCCCAGGCTGGACTATTAGCCAAATATAGTATTGGTTTTGTAACAAAACAAGTGAAGTAGAGGAAAATAGCAGGCTGCCTACAGGATACCCGAGGAATGCTTGCAACGTTTGGTAAATGGTAAATATATGGAACAACGTAAAGCGGCAGGAATGCAGAGCGAATAATAAAAATAATATTAATAATATTAGCAATATTCATGTCAATGCATGACTAGCCTAGCATTAAGTATGATGTGATGGCGATGGGCAGATCGAAATTGACATTACCGCTCATTTTCGATATGGGAAAGTTCTGTAGTTTATAAGGTTTACGAAGCTATGAATCAAAAGTTAGAAAATTTAAAATGCTTTTATCTTTAGGGGTGTTGCATGGAGCTTCAGTGAGGGGGTTCAAAGTTCAAGATTTCACTCTGTTATGGAGTTGACGATGATGCTAAAAAGCTATAATTTAAATGGTTCGCCTTGATTTCTACATTTAATTTTAGGAAAAGAGGATGATTCTAACCGCACGGAATTCTCTGGAGCAACTGAGAAGGAACTAAAAGATGAAATGACGAAGAATGATGAAAAGAGAAATATCAATGAGGCTTTGCTTGAGAAACGAGTGGAAAAATTGGAGAATGTCATAGCTGATATAAAACTTGGAATTAGTAAATTACAAAATGAGGTAATTTAGGTTGAAAAATAGTTTGTAAAGTTGTATTGTACGTTGAACGCTTTTCTGTCCACTTTACAATGCAGAACTGTACGATACGATACGATGTTGCAAAAAAGAATACGATACGATACGATACGATACGATACGATACGATACGATACGATACGATACGATACGATATAATAAAATTCTATATAGTCAATACAATACAATGCAATAAAAGATAATACAATACAATACAATATTAATACGGTATAATACAATACATCGCAATAAAATACAACACAATGAAATACAATGCTATACTGTACAGTACAATACAATACAATACAATACAATACAATACAATACAATACAATACAATACAATACAATACAATACAACACGATACAATACAATACAATACACTACACTACAATACAATACAATACAATACAATACAATACAGAATAACAAAAAGGAAAACCATACAATAAAATACAATAATATACAATGCAACATACATTTAATTATGATATAATACATCATTCTATTTTCTCGCGGAAAACCAAACATATTTTGGTTTGTTCGGAATAATGTTATTTATTTTTTCCTGATCACATTCAGGTTTATGGAATCAAAAAAAAATTGCAAGCACCACGAAGAGCTAGAAGATTATGTGTGGATAAACAAGGCTGGAAGAGAAAAGATGGTGAAATCTGGAAATTAGAAAGCGGAATACATTGCATATGTCAGGTATTTAATTTTTAATGTTGCTTATTTATGTCATTCCACCTCAAAACATGGAGTTCAACTAAAAAGGTTTTCATAACTCGCCAATATCAATTTTTTTGCACCCCATGGGCCTATCTTGCTCTGGGATTATTTTGCCATGAACCCCTGCTTTTAGAAACTATGGGAAAAGTTCCTTATTAATTTAAAATCAAGTATTAGGTAAGAGGCGGAAAATAGCCGGGGGTTTGACATCATCACAGTGATTTCACTGTTCAGTCTCAGCTGCTTTTTGACTGCTATAAAATTTTGTTCAGTTTTTACAGAATTACAACATCTTTCTATAAGAGGGTAGTCTGCTCCAATTGATTTAGAAGATTTTATTTGACTTTTATTGGCTAAAGCAGCTATTTCGCAAAATTCGAATCCTTGTGGTAGAAAATTTGGTCTTTTGAAATCGAAAATCCATAAAAAGATCCGCATTCATGCAGTTTGTATTAGGTGCAACATGGTACACTATTTGATATTTTGAACTAGCACTGTCAGCTCTGCAAGCTTTTTGCATACTGAGTTCTTTACGATCCAGCATTTTCACAGCAGGTTTTAGCTTTAAATTTCTCTCATAGGCTGGAAGAGTACGGTGCAAGAATTGACAAACAAATGAAAGATATAACGAAAATGAAAGATGTCATACGTAAATTTATTGTGGGTTTTTGCTGGAGATAATATTTGTCGAAATATTTTCTGAAGACTTTTGATATAAACTTTCTATCGCATTATTTCATATATAAATTTTATCTATTTCCTTCTAAAGCATCTTAACCCGCGTAACAAATATTCTAATTATTTTTATTTTTCTATCGATCCTTTTGATATATTTTTCCTACATCAAAACCTAGATACATTTTTTGATTCATAGTACCCTGATATTGGTCCCCAAGCTGAATGTTATAATATTGAATGATTTTATGATTAACTCTTTCTTTTTATTTGAAACATGAGTATAAGATTGTTTTTCTACTTCAATTGTTGTTTGGAGCTCTCATTTTGTTAAAAATTAATATCGTGACAAAATGATTCTCTAAAAGAGCCATTCATGGGCCGGACAATCCTACCCAATACCCTTGCTTTTTGAAAAAAAGTCGGTCCCAACCTAGTAGCCCAATAGCCATTCAACAACAGTCAAACTGGAGAGGGTTCAATTTTAGGTCTAAAGGTAAAGTTTTTAAAATAATGATGAATTGAAAGGTGTCAAAAGTATGGCTGCCTTTTAGCCCACAAATGAAAAAATTTGAGGGTCTTGTTTTTCAGTCAAATAGTAATATTTACTCCTTGCCATTTTTAATACAAGGTGCAGTTTAGTAACATTAACTGTTCAGTAAATATTTTAAGTTCTTTCCCATATGGAAGTTGGGAAAAGGTAAGGCTATAGGCTTGCATTTTTTATGAAAATCTGAGGAATAAAAAATGGGCCAATTTTAGCCAATATTTAGGGTCATTTTGGCCATTCATTTGTTTAGTATTATAAAATTCGAAAATTCCACTCTTCAAAACGATGCGTAGTGTATGAAAATTCAAAAGTTCGTAAGGGTAGATTTACTATTTGTTATTGAGGTCAAAGGAACAGGCGTATTTTCAAACATGCTTGTAGAAGAAAGCATGTAACAGCACGATTACCCCCTATTAAGCTATATTTTTATAGCTGACAATATTTTTATTGTAAGGGGCCTCAGCAGCCCTATTTACCCCCAAAGAGATACCTCAGATGTACCCTTCCGCCGTTTCACCTTTGAAGTGTTAAGATTGATTTGCCTACACGTGTAAAAATTTCCAGTTACCACCTGGTAGATTTGCAAATTGTGGGGTGCTCGTAGGTAGCATGCCCTACCCCCCGTCCATTAGGTAGCTGTAGAGGGGGGCAAAAATAATAAAATAATGTAAAAATCTACGTTGCTGTTTCAATAACTAGAGGGGCAAAGACCCCCTGAGCACTAAACTTCTGCCCCTGCAAAACAACAATGTTTCTTTTGCTAGGTAATGCCTCTGTTTTCCTTGTTCAATTTCCATCACTAAATTTTGCAAATGGCAACACTCGCAACAGTTTTCTATGATATGTAATCGTCTGCAGCAATGCTGAATCCCCGCACGGCGAAGGGCGAATCACTTTTGTTGAAAATCGTACGTTCGATGCAGAATTCTTTTTCGCATGGCAGGCCTTTGCCAGTCCTGATGATACAATTTCTTTTCCTGAGAATCTCGTATGATTTTCGTGGAGTGATTTGCCCTTCGCCTCCAACCGCTTTGAATTAATGCGGGATTTCTCGCCGAGATATTTATTTGCTAGGCCATTGTAGAATATTTATGCAACGCCAACAGTCTTCGTCAAGGCTGTGAAACTAATTCTAGTCTTGCCAAGCCATAGTCGATTAAATTCAGGTCTCTTCCCGGTAAATGCAAAATGTTAGGCCTAGCAGTCAACAACCGTAAACAAGTCTATTTTGAAAGTCCTTTGAAACCCCTTTTGAAAAGTTCTTTGTTACCCTATTCAAATTCTCTTTGCCTAGGTGTGAACCCTTTTGTCGCAAGAGTTGAGTGATTCTGCGATTTTTCCTGGGCGCAAACCAACATTAAATTTAATAAATTTTTAACCACAATTTGCATGCTACTCGGCTGCATGTGCTGCAATTTTATCGTAATTCTCCGATTATTTTTAGCTCAGTTATTGGCAGTTTTCCTCACCCATCCCAGTTTACACAAAGCACCTCCTTTGTTTCAGACACAAATGGCAATTAAAACGGGAAAACCCGATTTTTGGCTTCGATTTAAGTCCAATCGTCCAGATTTTTATGTAGAAAGATGCAGGGCACATTCCTCTACCTTGTGGAATTTTTTTCAATTTTTTGGGACCATTTTTTGCGAAGTTACTCCACTTTTTGTCCGCCAACTTCTCGAAAATCCCGTTTTACACAAAGAGATTCAAAAATGACAATGGCGACCTCGTTCTGAAAAGACAAAAGAAAATCGGTTTTTTGCAGTTAATTCCGAATTTTCCAAAAGACATATCCGATTTTATTAATTCATAAGATGGGCCGTTAGATTCTGCATCGTTTGATGTATAATGCGCATAGTTTTCGGCTTTAACGGCTGAATAAAAAAATATTTTCTACTTTTATCCATAATGGCGGAATTCAAAAGAATTGGTAAAATTTTTTTTTCAAAATGCGTCGCAGCGCCGGGGCTAGAATTGAGCTGGATGCGGTGGCGCATTGACTTTCTTGGCTTTTCCCGTTTATTTCCTTGGTTAAAAAGTCGATAAAAACGCGGGGGAAACGTGTAAATATACTAAATTTAATATGCTCTTTCTGATAGACTTGTTTTTAGGCGAATTTAAGGGGTTTTTTTGCAATTCGAATTTTTCTCGATCGATCAATTTTTCATGCAAAATTTTTGAGCGCCAAAACACCAGTTTTTGATCACAAGGTATGCGAAACCCTTAAAACCAGATAAGTTTACGTTTCTTTTTTGCACCATGTAAACAAAATAATTTCCACCCCTTAGTTGCGTATTTTTTTTACGTTCGTTTCATGATGCGTAATCTCAGCCTATTGATGCTTCGTAAACATCTTGATTTTTAAATTCTTTATCCATTCTATCGATGTATGATCGAAAAATTAGACTTTTATTCACGTTTATTAAACAGAAATTTTCTTAGAACAATTTGCCGATTTAGTTAGGACCGAAATTCGTGTATTTTAATGTCAGACTTTGTATTTTTAAAGTTAGTTGTTGAATAAAATTTGTATTTGATTCGTTACACATAGAAGTTTTGCTGTAAACTTTCTTGTTTATCGATGATGAATTTTATTCGAAAGTTTCTTATAAATTTTTTTAGTGTTTTCTCTTGCGAGTTAAGGATAAAATACTTTACTTGGTGAAGGGTAAATTATTTTTTTTACGGCCCCTTCCATTAAAGGCTACCCAAAATACACAAAATACGGCTTTAGATACCACTTTTTTACGGCAAAAACCACTGCCAGATATTATCAAAAAGAGATTCTCATGGGTGTCTGGATCTGAAACTGCTATGCAATTAATTGCAAACAAATTCAAAAGCGTGTTTACATGCGTACAGATTACCCTGAGGAGAGCCCGGGAATAGAGAATTAAATAAGAGAAAAACAGCTGATTTGATAGAGAAATCATTCTTGCTAAAAATTATTGAATAAATAAGCTAAAAAAACGGTTCAAAGTTTGAACAACAAGCAAGTCCACGTTACAAAAGTATGGGGTCTTCGTTATCTTCGATCTCACCAAATAACCCTGAAAAATAAATAAAATAATTTTTAAAGGATGCAGGCCTAATTTGAGCATGTTATAGTGACCGGCTAATTCATTTATTTCTAAATTTGAGGCATATTTCACTTAAAAATCGTTTGAGGAACCTAGGTCAGTGTGCATTTTAATGAAGGAAAGAATGCCAACATTTTCCAACGAAATCGTTCTGTAAATTCGGCAAAATAAATACAGGAATCCTGTAAAAGCTTGCAGCAGCAAAATAATGTTTATATAGCAAATAAATATGCAAAAATCGCTAGGAAAAGATTAACTGGAAGTTCGATTTACTGTTGCCCTCGTGCTGCAAACAATAGACCCACAGGTCAACGCGGGCAGGGGTATAAATAGCCTTGCTCAACATTTGCTCGTCCTTTGCATCTCGAGCACCGGTCGTGGAAGCAGCTCAGAAAATAGCTGTGATTGATCAGGTCAGTGGAGAGCAAATCTTTTGCAACTTCATAAAAAAATTCGTTTTATCTCATTAGCAACTATTAAAAATTATTCCTGCAATAATTCTAATTATTGTTTGCGTTTTTTCCAGGCATCTGAGCTCTTAATTTTGGTGATTTTCCTGGTTTTAGTCCTACGAACGTAAACAGGCATGCTTTGGCGCCAACGAGAAATTTAAGGTCAGTCACAGCTTAAAATATTTCACAAAATTTCCTTTTATTTGCATTCTCTGCTTTTTGCTACTTGATTCTGTCGAATTATTCCAAAATATTTACCTCCTTCCTTGCATTTCAGGTCGAAATTTCCAGTTTTGCAATCTGCACGTGCATGACTCGTTTGCCGCGGTGATAAGACATTTCAATCCCAATGCCAAGCTGCGATGCCCAAAGATACCTGGAAATTTAAGATAAGATTTGATTTTTACTTCAATTTATTGTTTTTTGAGAAATTAATAAGTTAATGTGGTTACTTTGCCCCAGATTAGCCTAAACATATAGCTTGAGGTCTGAAAAATATCCTTTTCTCAATAAAAATCAGAAAGTAACCTATAGGTTCGCTAATTTATGTCAAAAACTGCAAATATATGAAAATGTCTAAGCAAAAATTGCAGAAAACAGTTGCAAAATAGGAAATAATTCGTCTAAAACATTTGCTAAACGATTTGGTGCATAGAAAGAAGAAATACCTTGACGTCTCTTACATCTAACTGAAATAAATCTGGGTTGATTAAATCTATAATATTAATCAAAATATCAAAGAATTAATTTGTTGAATTTTGAATCATTTGCAAATTTTGGAAGCTGCAAAACGACCACGCTGCTAAAGAACAAAGCGAGTAGGGAAGAAAACTCCTTTGGGAAGGGTAAACACGACTTGCATAAAAATTCAATAGACTGAATGAAATTCAATAGGACCTCCTTTGAAATTGGACTTCGTTCTTTTCAAAAGGGCCAACTCTATTGAATTTGATCAAGTTCAAAACAATAGCCTTTTATATAAGAAAATCAACCCCTCCCCCCCTATGTTTCATGAAAAGTTTCATTAGTATCCATGAAAATTCCGCTTTCATCAAGTCTTAAGTAGAAATCTATTCCCTTAAAACTTGGATGGAAAAATTTTTGACGTTAGATAGAGGTAGGGGTAAAGGGGGGTTAGGGGGTAAGGGACCTCCTCAACTCTAAGTCAAAACGCAAATTAAATCGGGACTTTTGCTATTTCGCATAATTTGATTTCGTTGATCACAAATGCTCTCTTACAATTTGAGAATTTTTACAATCACTGATTGATTTGTTAGTTTCTGGAAGAATTGTTGGTTAGAGGTTTGGAGGGGTGTGTTGTAGTTGTTGTTGTTGTTGGTTGAGGTAGATGCGCGGCGCTAGGGTGTAAAAATTCTCAAAAGTAAAAGAGGTTTGAAGATCACTCATTTAAATCGGGACAAAAAGAAAATTAGTAAAATAATACCAAGCAACGTCGCCTTTCTATGAGATATTTCTATATTTCTAGACTTGATCGATACCCCACATTTGGTCGAATTCCAAGTCGTGATCCCTATAACGATGGGTCGTTCAGAAAACTACCCCCAAAATAAGCATCTGCAAATGGAAATCCTAAAATAACCGGATACTCAGCTGACTCATTGCATGGAATTTTTTATCAAATTTATGAAAGTACCAACTTTTTCAAAATAAAGTCACATTTCTAAGGGTAATTATCGGACTTTATAGGGCTTAGTTTTTCCACTGTGCAAGGAAGAGTTATTTTCATTATCTTTATGATAATAAAATTATACAAAATATGATATGAAATAATTTGATTGTAAATAAACATACCTTCAAGTAAGAAGTTGTATTTGAGATATTTTAAAGCTTCCAAAACTATCATCGTTTCTATTAGATAAAGCAGATAACTATTGGATCAAAAGTTATTGTAATTTAAAAAGGAAAAGTTTAAATAACATTACATATGATTAATTTGATATTTAATTTCTAGAGAAACACCATTTCCATGAAAGAATAAGTTGGAGAAGGAAGAAAGGTAGTAGAAAAGAAAAAAAGCAGAAAAAGGTTTGTTTTGTTATATTTCTCTGCAAAAATAAGTATGAAGTTTACTAAATATCAACAGAAAATGGATAGAAAGAATAATACAGTAAGTGAATAAATGGGAACAGAAAATGAAAACTGGCAACTGAAATCGAATCTAAACATTGATTAAAAAATTTATGAAGATATCTCATTGAATTTTCATTTTTTGCAAGTTGGCTAAAAACATGGTAATGGAAAAGAATTTGAAATTGGAATGATAGTGGCAAAATTGAATGAAAGTAAAACGTCAAAAGGTTTCGTTTATAATTATTTATTTCATTTATTATTTACTACATTGATTATGATAAAGAAGAAATGTAAATGTGGAAAATACAATGGAAATGAAAAAGGACAGTGGTGGCAGAATCAATGGAACGAAAAGCGTCGAATTATTTTGTTATATAATTATTTATTTCATTGATTATTTACTATATTGATTATGATAAAGAAGAAATTAAAATATGGAAAATGCAATGGAAATGGAAAAGGACAGTGGTGGCAGAATCAATGGAACGAAAAGCGTCGAATTATTTTGTTATATAATTATTTATTTCATTGATTATTTACTATATTGATTATGATAAAGAAGAAAAAAAAATATGGAAAATACAATGGAAAAGAAAAAGGACAGTGGTGGCAGAATCAATGGAACGAAAAGCGTCGAATTATTTTGTTATATAATTATTTATTTCATTGATTATTTACTATATTGATTATGATAAAGAAGAAATAAAAATATGGAAAATACAATGGAAAAGAAATAGGACAGTGGTGGCAGAATCAATGGAACGAAAAGCGTCGAATTATTTTGTTATATAATTATTCATTTCATTAATTATTTTGTACATTGATTATGATAAAGAAGAAATAAAAATATGGAAAAGAAAAAGGACAGTCGTGGCAGAATCAATGGAACGAAAAGCGTCGAATTATTTTGTTATATAATTATTTATTTCATTGATTATTTACTATATTGATTATGATAAAGAAGAAATAAAAATATGGAAAATACAATGGAAAAGAAAAAGGACAGTGATGGCAGAATCAATGGAACGAAAAGCGTCGAATTATTTTGTTATATAATTATCTATTTCATTAATTATTTTGTACATTGATTATGATAAAGAAGAAATGAAAATATGGAAAATATAATGGACATGGAAAAGGACAGTGGTGGCAGAATCAATGGAACGAAAAGCGTCGAATTATTGTTATATGATTGATTATTTCATTGATTATTTACTATATTGATTATGATAAAGAAGAAATAAAAATATGGAAAATATAATGGACATGGAAAAGGACAGTGGTGGCAGATTAATGGAAAATATTGAGAAGAAAAGAAAGATTAATATGATTGATTATATTTTTAGAAATGTATTTTGTACTAATATATTTTTTTTCTCATGTTCCATAAACCAAATATATATGATGGAAGAAAGATGCAGTATATGAAAAAGAAAGAAAAAGGCAAGAAGGTAAGAACTCATCAAATTAAATAACTTTTTGCGTATTTCTCCAAATTTTTCAAACATGTGATGGGACAACGGAAAACACGTATTAATATGCTGTAAAAGTTAAAGAAGTTTGATAACCTTTTTCACATTGAAAAGTTGAAGAAAAGATGGGAACGATGATTAAGATATATGTCTAGTGATATCCTTAGAAGATTACGGCCGTGCATTCATATAAGTTTGATTGCATTCCTGCTACACCCAATATTTAATGATATAAATATCTTTTTTTAGATGCAGATGAAGATGCAAAGAAAATCAAATTTAAGTTAAGTTAAATTCCTTATATTCATCTTTATCTAATTGAAGTATCAAGGTCAAAAGAGGCGAAAATTGACGCAAATTACAAATTCTGGCAAGCCAAGATGCAGTTTACTATCAAAAAAAATATCTCATCTTTCGTTGCCTTCAAATTTCATATTCTTCTTAGAAATTACTTCTATGAAATTTAAGCTGATTTTATTTACAATTTACATCATAGGTATGAGAATTATAAACTTAAAGGGAAGCTTAGGCCAGGTGAAATGAAATATTCATGCGAAGACAAAAACACTTACTAATATATGAATTCACATTAGTTCCAAATCTCTTGCTTCATGCCAGTTCCCCGTGAAATGCCAATCCCAACAAATGCATGCTGCAAAAATATAATGTATTAGTAAGCAAAGTTTATAGTTTCATTTTTTCCTTTGCAGCAAAAAGACAAAGAACAAGATGCCAGATGCAATACGTAACTTGATGTAAGTTTGTTTCTATTTTAATATTGAATTAATATCTCTATAAATTGTTATGAAAATCAAAAAGAAGGTAGAAAAGAAATTAAAATTCCTCGATAAGGCACAAACCTCCACGGGAGAAAAGAATTTGCGTCATCATTAAGGTTTCTCTATTCTGGTACACTTAATTGAAATACCATGTTTATTAGTTCACGAGCCTCAATCCTCGTTATTTTAAGATTTCATATGCTCGTAAAATTTTTGCCTATCAAACTTTATCTATTAAGACCACGAAGAACTGAAATATCAATTTAAAATAGCACAAAATGGCAGATTTTGGGAAAGTGCGGGGGGGGGGGGGTGGCTACTTCCATTGACCTATTAAACTGTCTTTCTTCAAACGGATCTTTTTGAAACAACACAAACTTTATCTTTGAAAAAGTTAATTTCAATAAAAGAGTACAATATTCAAAATTTTGTTCATCTAATCCGCTTACTAGAAACATCTGATTGACAATAAGGGGTTCTTTGAATGTAATCGACGATTTAAAATTCGATAGGAGCATGCTAGCAATAATAATTTAATAGATGATGCGTCAATTTATTGACCTGAGCTACTTTTTTGATTAACTGACTTGATTAATGAAATATCTACTTCTCTTTTGCAGCTTGCAAAGAGATATGAAAACTGGCAAAGAGAGACATAAAGATAGAGAACTTAATGTAAGTTACCCTTTTGATCATTGTTCTTGAATGAATTTGGCAGATAACAAGGAGCAAGTTATGGGGGCAAAATGAGGGGCAGATAATAGCAACCACACGATACTTAAACATGATGCTCTGGAACATGGATATAAGGAACTGAAACGCAGAAACTCTGCTTAAAATGCTTTAAAATAAAGGATAATTTTTCAGATATGAAACTTGTATTATGAAAAGCTTCACACAAATAAAGAAAAAACTGATGAAAACATGATCAATTTTGCTTATTATTTCAAAACAGATATTTTAGACCTCGGGAGAAATAAGTAACATATATCTAATCAACCAAATATCAAATTTCTAAGGATTGAGTCAATTTTAGTCCGAAAGTAACAAAAAAAGGGATAGGAAAATAGGAAACAGTAGATTAGGATTAGTATGGAAAATTAAGGATAAGATGAAAACATATAAAATTGATATTTGAATTACCTGGCTTTTTACATCACTGAAATGGATGAAATAGATGACAATTTCTGCAACTGAAAAAGAATTGAAATGTTTTTTTATAAGGGACAAGCATCCAATAATGTTGATTAACATAAGATAAGGTGGTAGAAGGCGGTTAAGTCTGCTTATGTGGTGAGGAGGTTTAAGTTGGTGAGGAGTTTTAAGGTGGTGGAGATGGACGGTGTTGAATAAGGTGTTAGAGGTGGTTTTAGTGTTTGTGAAGCAGCTTGTTAGAACTAGGATATATTTTATCTTATGTTAATCAACAAATTTTGGAATCATTTAATGAAATAGTAAAATGGCTTTCTAAAAACACCTTTGTGATGGGAAAACCAAGGAATTCAAATCATTAATCTTTTCGTTATATTTTGAGGGCGTTTCATTAGAATAGGTTTTAGTGTTTTATCTCTGGTGGTGGTGGTCTAGGAGAATTAGGGGGGGGGGGGGCTTATGCTAGCTCACATTGGCCAAAGCTGCTACAAAAATCATTGCAAAATGTTGATAAAGAACCTGAACTCCCCAGCTGTATTCCTAAGCACCCTTCCCCATCTGCCCCCCCCCCATCCACCTTGCGTATCATTTTTGTTAGGAATAATTAAGCTTGCAATAAAATATTTTCACTTACAAATTCTCAATTAGGCCTCTTATATCTATTGAGATTTATTCCAGTTGGATAGAAATGAACAAAAGGTGGAAGTCAGGGCATTTTAGAAGCTAGATTCCCTTGTGGGGCACAGTCTGGATTGTTACTTATGATGCATAGAATTATAAACAAAGGTTCTTTGAAATTAAGCATTGTTTGATGTTGTTCTCTTTATACAAGAAATAAAGAAAAAACTGCACGTGCATTTAATCGAAGGAGATCAAAACCCGTTTTTATAAAACATGGCCTAACGTTTTTCTGGTTTTCATCTTCATAAGTTTGCGACTGTGCAAGGACAGTGTCCCTTCTATCAATTTATTCGTGATATCTATCATTTATTTGTTGCATCTATCATTTATTCGTGCAATCTATCATTTTGACTATAAATATAATTTTGAAAATGGATCAAGTCTTTACTTACATCGAATTATTGCAATTTCTTCGCTGATTTTCATAAAAATATGGACCATTTTGCTGCCGCTTTAATTGTGTTTTCAGGTGGAAAGCTTTCAAGATACTGAAGGAAAAAGATGAATAAATCAAATTACAAGAAAATGAGGATGAAAAGAGATTAACTATGCATTTAAAAACTGAAGAACTATTTGGTATTTTAATGAACTTTTAAAATTAATTATTTATTTATGAGCATAGCCATTGCCAAGGATAGAAGCTGATCACTTAACAAGTACATTTTCTCGACAAAGATTTCCTGTTTTCGCAAATGAATCTTGAGGGAAAGTAGGATGTTTGAGCTCACCATTTTGCTTTCTCTCAACGATTTCACAGCGAAATTTGGCTTACCCCTTCGATAAAATTAGCGAAAGGCTTGTTCATCTGGAAAGTCAACATCTCGCTTGAGAAAATAGGCATATTTTCAAGTCAATTGCTACGATTTGTTGAAAGAACTCTATTTATTTTGATGTTCTTTTTACTTTTTCAAAATCGACTCAAACCAAGTTGCGTTTCGATCTGCAAAATAAATCCAATCCGCACACCTTGTCTTTGGCTATGTTTATTAGTTCATATCATTGTATTTTGATGTTGCGTTGGGTGTCTTAGTTTCGAGTGGTGTTTTCTTCAAAGTCAATGAGTTCTTCTTGTTGGCCTTTGATTAAAACACCACGTTAAATTAAGCCACCCTTCACTTTGTCAAATAGTCTCGTAGGCCTTTTTTCGTAATGGCTTAATCGGTGTAAGGGTTGTAAACATAAGTCTTCACTTATCTTTACAACCCTTACACTGATTAAGCCAAGTAGAGTAAAACCTATTTCTAACTTGTAAGTAGTAGAATTTAAGATCATTGAGGTTTAAAAGTACAAAACTGATTTCTTACCCCCGTCTTTCTGCTGGTCCGCAAACGAGGCTGCTCGAACTGAACCAAAAGGAGGCCAAAAACGGCTACAAAAAGAGCCACGTTGATTGGCTAGAAAACAAAAGAAAATACAAAGGAAAAATTCAAAATACGCAGCTCTGATTGGGCAAAATTTTAATGCCTATTCATAATATTGCATTCTGATTGGCCTATATGACAAAAGAGCTTTTAAATCTGATTGGCTACTAAACAAAGAAACAATTCAAATACTGAAAGCTGATTGGGTAGAAATTCAACGGTCTTTTTGAAATAAAGCAATTTGATTGGCTAATAAACAATTGATCGTTTGAAATCCTGCATTCTGATTGGCCAATTCTACAATGGAGTGAGGCCAAAATACTGAAATCTGATTGGCTAATAAACAATAGGCGGCCAGCGGCTATCAAATTTGCTCAATTTCGTAGGTGACGGCTCCCAGCCGCAGCCGCCAAAAGGGCTGAAATGGAGCAATCTGATTGGCTGATAACAATAGACCTATTGTTCTACGTCAGAGTTAGTGGTCGGGGGCCGCCATTTCCTAGCCGCGTGGCCATTTGAATGGAAAACAATGGGAAATTTGGGAGCTAGATTCTAAGGCGAATCTATAGAAAAATGAGTTAAAGACTGAGATTTTCTAATAGGAAATTAAGTGTAAAATGCAAAATAAAACGAGTGAAAGCCAAGATAATAATTAAAAAGCTTATTTAAAGATATTAGAAGGCCTGACATGGCAATTGAATAATAAAATGAGTGCAAAATCAAGGAGAGAAGACAGTGTATAAAGCAGAAAATCGCAGCGAGAGGCGATGATCTATGGGTGTTTGTACTACAAAATGATATAATATAATACAAAATAAAATAGAAAATGCCTTTAATATCCTAGGGGTTTAAGGATCGATGTGGTTTGGTATTTGGATTGAGAATAATACAAAAAATATCAGCAAAAAGACCGAGAAAAATCACTTGATAGCAAGGTGTCCTAGGAGTAAACTAAACATTGATTGATCTGAAATGTTGTGAAAATACGAAGGTAAAATTGCCAGATTATTTTAGGGGTAGGAAATTAAGTATCAGGTAATTCTACTCCGAATGCTGAGAAATTACACTAAAAATAAAGGCAAAATATCAAACTGCCTATCAGTATAAGGTACACTCAGCGGAGGGTCGATTAAAAAATTCTTCAAATTAAGCTTCAAAAATGATCGATTGCTTTATCGAAACTCAAGATATTTTGACTCAATATGTAAAAAGCAAAGTAAAAAAAAAGTGAAGAGGATCGGGTTATTTCAGGTCGGACGGCGATTAGATGGTGTCTCGATCGTGAATGCTCGGAAATTGCCTCTAAAAATAAGATCGAAAATATATTAACAACTGTCTGGTTTACTAAGAGTGATTCTATCAAAACTGCTGTGAATTTAGCAACTTAAAAATCCTGTCTATGATGCTCAGAAGCGAGTAACCTAGGCCAAATCTCTTTCAATGTTTACAACGAGCAAGGTGGACTAGCGCTATAAAAATTGAAATTCCTATCAAATGAGCAGCATCATTTGCTTTCAAAATGAAAATACTGAAAAATCGTGGTTACCTGGATAAAATATAGCGCAATCTAAAGACAATTTCCACGTATTTTTGAGCGAGACACCATCCGATCGAAATTTAGCGATTAATTTTCAAATAAAATACATTGAAAACGTGGTCTGCATAGTTCTATTCAGAAACAATCGCTGCGTTCACACATTTTACAAAGGAATCCAAAAGGCTCGACAAAGGAACATTTGAATAGTTTTAAGGGAAACTTAGGCTTCTTGCATTAAATATAAGCTTATAAGAAACTAATAAATGTAAAAAGGAATCATTAATGCTTCCAAAGCCTGAAAAAATAATGATTGGGAGATAAAAGCATACCATTTGAAGCAATAATAATTGTTTTCAAAGCCTTTATAATTTAGCTTAATTTTTTGGAGGGAAAATAAATATACGTAGAAAAAGAGCAGCACATGAAATATAAAAGATTAATACGTAGTAACGAGTGAGAATGAAAAAAATATTGATTTATAAAGATTATATAACTGTGAATAATTTGGAAGAGTAATTAAGAAATGGACCAACTTAGGCAAAAAGTAAGGCTTTAGATTTGGATTTTTGCAGACAAATTGAGGCCGAAGAAATGCACCAATTTTAGGCAAAAATGACGGCTATAGATTTGGATTTTTGCAACAAAATCGAGGCCAAAGAAATGTGCCAATTTTAGGCAAAAAGTAAGGCTACAGGTTTGGATTTTTGCAACAAAATCGAGGCCAAAGAAATGTGCCAATTTTAGGCAAAAAGTAAGGCTATAGATTCGGATTTTTGCAGCAAAATCGAGGTCAAAGAAATAGACCCATTTTAGGCAAAAAGTAAGGCTATAGGTTTGGATTTTCGCAGCAAAATCGAGGTCAAAGAAATAGACCAATTTTAGGCAAAAAGTAAGGCTATAGATTTGGATTTTTGCAGAAAGATCGAGGCCTAAAATTTTGGGGAGAAAATTTTTGCAAGAGGGTAAGGTTAACCCTTGCACAGATATGGTGAAAGTTGCATGGGTGCAATTTTGGTTCAAAAAGTAAGGTTAAGAACCCCTTGCCATTTTACCTGAAAATCATCAAATTTCAGGGGACTTGAGGGGGCCAAAGCTTTTACTAGAGGGTTAGGTTTACCCCTGGCAATTTTGCCCAGAAATGGTGGAAATTGAGAGAGTCCAATTTTTGGCAAAAAAAAAATAATGCTAACCCTTTGCCATTTTATCCAACAAATGACGAAACACATTGGGTGATAAAGTAAGGTAAGCTCCATGCTATTTTACCCCAAAATGGTCAAATTTTAAAATGGTCAACCCATTGCCACTTAGCCCAAAAATGATGAAATTTGATTGGGTCTAATTTTAAGGCAAAAATGAAGGTAACCCATTTGCAATTTTACTCAAAACTGCCAAATCAGAGGGGTCCATATTTGAGTCAATATGTAAGGTAAAGACCGGGTTGGAAAATATGCCTGTTTTTGCCTACGCGTAGTTGCGACAAACAACAATTTTTCCGCTGCGACGTGCGAGCAAAGCCAATTTCGCGCCGACATGCGACAAAATCAAAGGAGTTGTCAGCAAAATCAAGCCAATCTTTAATGAGCTGCGTTTGTTATTACCCCTTTCCCTTCTTATTAGTACTTCACTCAAGTTGAACCAGCACCCCATATTGTTTAGGGGAGAAACGCCTATATCATACTACCTCCTGTAACAAAAAAAGGTGCGACCAAAGGTAGGGGGCGGTGCGCCACATCGACATCAAAGAAAAGTGTAGCTGCGAGCACATGCAAGTTTTCCAGCCAGGCATGAAATGATAGAAATGGGATGTAAAGACAAGAAGTATTTTCTAATGGCACAATATTTGGGTGTGGCCATAGGCGTGTCAACAGGCGTGGTCATCAAAATCATCAATATCAGTTTTTGCGTGATATCACAGAAAACAAATGTAGCAAAAAAAATGATATTTTGACGAGAAAATGTTCTGATAAAGCCATATAAACTAAACTAAAATAAATAAGATAATGTGATGAAGGAGGAAAAAAGTTATTGAATCTTACTTAATATGGAAGTCAAATGATTCTGAGCATGATGTGCCTCTTTCCTTTCTGCCAGAGGTGATTTAAACAGTTCTCAAATCACAATCTTTGAGGTTTATAACCAGGCAGCATTTATATCATTTTCGTAGCTTTTCAAAATTGTTCTCCAAGGATCGATGATCATTGATGATACTCGTTCAAGTTAGTATTTTTTCTGCTGATAATCAGCTTGCTTTTACTATCTCCATTAGAAATAGGCGATAATTCAGTGGTCAATCTCAATTACTTTGCTGTTTAAGAAGAAGCAGAAGTTTGTTGTCCTTCAAAACTTGATCATCCATCTCATCTTCTGCTGTCGAAAATCGATTCCATTAGAACTTTTCTTTTCCTTTAGTTCTGATTTCTTGGCATCCAGAGATCGATTTATCGATTAGTTCCATTAACAGCTTGATGTAAACACAAGACAAGGAAATATTTCGAGATGATCAAGAAAAAACATGTTATTGGAGGGAGTCCTCATGGAATAGCCTCGATTTGATAACACTGGACATGTGCGAGAGAGCCTCGGCTAGATATAATGAGAATATAAAAAGGGGTAGGCAGAGGGGAGGGGGGGAGAGAAGTTGATTCAGTTTGCGTTCAATGTGGCTGCTAAGGTTAAGCAATTAATATTTTGCCATAAACACGCAACTCAGAAGGGTCAAATTCAAGTTTGGGTCAAATGATAAGTTTAACCCCTCACCGTTTTGTACAAAAATTGCCAACTTAGAGCAGCCCAATTTGTGTCGAATTGCGAGGTTAGCCTATTGCCATTTTGCCCAAAATATGGAAACACTGGAGAGGGCAAAATTGTGACCAAAAGGTAACGTTACCTTCTTTCCATATTCTACTTTCTGGTCAGAAAGTAAGATTCCCTTCCCATTTGGGTACGGAAATCAGAAAGAGTTCAATTTTGGGTGAAAAAGTGATGTTTACTCCTTGATATTTTGCCTAATCAATGACAAAGCTGAAGGGTGGGGGGCATAAGGGCAACCCATTTCATTTTGATCCAAAGTGCTAAATTTGAAGGCTCCAATCCTGGGTCAAAACGGTAAGGTTAGCTGGTTGCTACTTGGCCAAAAAATTAGCAGAAATAAAAGGGTCATATTCTAGGTTAAACCTCACATTTCAAATTAACCGAATTCGCGTCTTGCATAAAAATTGGCAAATATCAAAGGGTCATAATGTTGGTTAGAAGGTCAAATTTTCATTAAACCACATTGCCCTTTTGCACAAACTGGGACAAATATGGTGGTGATCAGGTTTGGGCTCAAAAGTAAGATTAATCACTCACTATTTTAATCAGCTAATGACAAAGTAAAGTAACAGGAGTCTAATTTGGGCCTAAAATCATGACTAACACCGTGCAGTTTCTCAAGAGTTTGTAAATAATTAGCAGTGGCGAGAGTAATAAAAAATGTCATAATTTATATCCTTAATATCCTCATTCAAAACTACTTCTTTCCTCAACATAGTTATCGGTAATATTCTAATGAATACTATATTTACAAGTGCATAAATAAAGAGATCAATTATATTATAAAGTCTCTTTTTACCTATTGAAGGTTCATTACAAATGTCTATTGGAATGAGTACGTGGGATTCTGCGGGGCACCGCACCAATGACTCAGAAAACGCAGGACATCTTGGCACTCAGGACTGTGAGAAACCTGCATAAAGCAAACAAATAATAATAAATCATGTCTTTGACTACTACGTCTTCTCTTAGAAAGTTCAGTAGTCCTGTTAGCAAGCGGTATGATTATCTTGCTTTTGAATACGTTGGGTGCCAGACCCACCCATTGGGATATTATCGGTGCATTAAACTTGGGATATTAAGTTGTCTGAAGATTGCATCAATTGGGGTTGTCTGAAGATCGCATCAAGCGTGAAACTTTAAGTAACAACTTCAACCGTCGTGTTCTTTGATCAAGTTTAATTGGGATATTATAATATTATGATTTGAATATCCAAATTGGAGGGTCTGGTACCCAGGGTAGCTTCTGAACATGTTTCAACGAATCAAAACAGTGAGTTTTTTCTAGAGTAGTGACTATCTTTTCTAGTAAAAAGTTCCACCCTTGAAAATAACTCTTATCTTTCTGCATTGAGTGAGAAAAACCAACCAGAAAAGAGTGGAAAATAATTAAAGATTGCCTAACCTTGGTTGCCATCACAAATTTATTCCAGTCATCTTTGTTTGCTGCGCGGCCGGGTCGCTTGAATTCAAGTTTGTTGCGGAGGACAGGGTAG
Source organism: Catostylus mosaicus (assembly GCA_964019065.1). NCBI lineage: Eukaryota > Metazoa > Cnidaria > Scyphozoa > Rhizostomeae > Catostylidae > Catostylus > Catostylus mosaicus. Next base: position 3,943,898 of record OZ025203.1, read on the forward strand.
CCTGAAAAATTGATAATAATAATCATGCTCGAAATTCAATGAGGTTTAAGAGAATGCTTAACGGAATGTGGTAGGGAAAATGTTACAGACTTCTAAAGGGCCATTATTCCAGGTTTTTGCAGGGACAACGCTGCTTTTACCATTGGGACAATTTTCTAGCCATTGCTTTTTTATAGGGAGAATGTTAAAGTATTTAAACGGTCAGGGTCCCAGGATTTTGTCAGGAGCGCTTTTCGGTGTTTTCATAGGGACAATGTTCCAGAGTTCAAGAGCTCCACAAGGACACTGTTCCATGATTTACAATGACAATGTTATTGCTTATTAATCACAGTATACTCAATGATAGTTGTTTTGGAAAAATTGGTTTCAAAACCTCCAACGATTATAGTAACTATGATAGAAGAGAATGGTTTTGAAAGGTCTAGCTTATATTCAACTATAAACACTATTTGAATTGAGACAATGTAAATATCAAGTGAGAATACCTGACAAAACGCAAGGTAGAGATGTGATTCCTGTGTTGGCAGCAATTAATGAGGCTTCATAAACATTTCTCTCATCTGTGGGCAAAACTTGTTCAACTCTTTGGTCCATCGAGACAGCAAGCACCCACTCTTTCATTTCTTCTCGTTTATCTTCCTAAATTGCAAACGTTGACAATTTGAAAAATTGAGTAGGCATTTAATAAAAGTGTTTGGCAATTTCATGAATGTTTTGTGAAAGTTAGACGAAAGTTGCGTGAGACTTGAATAAAAAATGCATGCAAGTTGCATGAAGTAACATGCAGGGATTTCAGGCACTGGAAAGTTCAATGGAATGATGGCATCAATAAAATCTTTGTTGTATGTTGTGTCAAGATTGTAAACAATAACACAGATACAGCAAGGATAAAAGTGTTTAGCACGTTGTATGAAGTTGTCTGATGCTTCATGACTGTTGCATGGTAGTTGCATAGCAGATGCATCGTAAGTGCGTAATAGTTGCGTGTTAGTTGCATGGCAGTTGCACGGCAGTTACATAGAAGTCGCATGACAGTTGAATAGCAGTTGCATGGCAGGTGTATGACAGTTGCATAAAAGATGCACAAGTTAAAATAAGTTGCATGATAATTGGATGAAAGATTTATGAAAGTTCTACGGAAATTGTATGAAATTAACATAAAATTACCGGCAGGAATTGATTCTCAGGCACTGGAACTTCTAATGGAATGTCAGTGTCTACAAAATCACTGTTATCCAACATGTCAAGATTTCCTTCTTCGATACCCTGAGAGCGATTGAAAGAACATGATAAATATAAGGGTAGCTCTGGGTATACAATTGGTCGATTCATATAAAGAAAATGATTTAGGGCTAACAATAATTATCAAGTAATAGAGTCAGGAGTGTTAATACTTTGAAGTTTCTATGTGCAGCAGTGATAAGAGGGTAAATAAATAAATGGATAGAAAATTAAAAGAAATAAAAAATAAATCAACAAGCGAAACGGTAAATAAATGATAAAATAAATAAATAAATAATAAATAAATAAATAAATAAATAAATAAATAAATAAATAAATTAATAAATAACTAAATTAATAAATAAATTAATAAATAAATTAATAAATAGATAGATGAATAAATAAATAAATAAATAGATGAATTAAATAGATGAATAAACAAATATGTTAATACATAAAATAACTAAGTTAAATCAGAGGCGAGATATAAACAAAAATATTTTGGGACACTTAGACCTAATGTTCTTTCAGAGTGTCTCTAACTTTGAAAATAAATTAAAATTGTAACTAAAACAAATGGAATAGAAAGACTGTTTTGTGACGTCAATTTAAAGTAAAATGACTATGAATTCTATGACTATGACTATGATGTCTATGAATTTTTAAACATGAAGAGTAAATAAATGGAAACTGATCGCATCTTTAGACGGTACAAAATAAAATAGAGTAAATCAATTTCAAAAATCTACCCTCCACGGAAAGAAAGTAGATTCGCATTGGCCTTAAATATCATGATCATTGTTAGGAATAGAATCGTTGATTTACGAGAATGATACTTGAAAGTGTTACAAAGCATGTCATACCTCGCTTAGATCCAAATATCTATTCAAAAACACAAATGCCATATTTTCCCAGCCGTTTGCCTAAAAGTTGAGAAAATACGAATTAAATAACAAATGCAGCTCTATTTTGTTACCAAAGTGTTAGCAAAACTTCAGCAGAAGGTTCAATCTTGTTGTGCTTTCATACAATCGTTTGTATTCATAAAAGACTTGTTGGCTTGAAAAGCGATTGTCTTTAAAACAAAAAATTGGGACTAGAATATAACCTTGACAAGCGTTTGAAAAAGGGACCTTCAAGAAAACAGCATCGTTTGTGTATAATTCACTTGATACAACAATAATAAATTGAAAAATAAACTTTTCCCTAGACTTTAAAGAATTTTTATCATGGGCCTTTTGAAGAGAAGTCCGAAATGATTGATAGGATGTTTGGATAGCGAAAAGGTACACAAACAGAGAAAATAGGGTATTATATTTTGGCTGTGCAAGAATGATTCTCACAGGGCAGATTTGCCTTTATGTCCAATTCAAAATACAAACTTGTGCCCTTAACTATGATCACCCGTCATCCCTATCTTCTTCTTCTTCTTGCAAAAGCTCTACAAAAAATGTTAATGCAGACATGACACCTACCTTGCAATCAATACCTGCTTCGTAGAAGGCCTTGTCTACAGGTATGATGTCTGAATGCCTTAGCAGCGATACCGAAAGTTTTGCTGCAAGTGGTTCCTGCAAAAAGTGCATAGAAGATGCAGTTTAAAGTCATATAGGTAACATAAAAATGGGGCCTCTCTCTATCCAGAAATACAAATGGATACCTGGTTCGTTTTTATGAGCACTGTTTTTGTCTGTACCCTGCTATATGCGATGACGCAGGGCGACCGGGGTATAGTGTAAAGTCGGCGGAATAGTCTTTGGCTGATAACAGACTATAGACAGCAACTTCCAAATTTTCTTTCAAACTCTCTGTTAGCAAATAGCAAGACGAAGCTACAGTAGCTCATAGCTACACACAAGGTATCCATACCTACTATGTACAGCCTTTTATCACCAGCAGAAGTATATGCTGGATTTGTCTCAAGAATCAGTTAATACAGGAATACCACAAGGCTCATGTCTTGGTCTCTTCTTCTCATACTTAAAAACAATTACAACATTTATACCGACGATACAACCCTTGTATTCCCTCCAGATCTTATCCTTCTTATCTGTTTTCTATATTTTGTATCCTGATCTATTATGTAAACAGATTACGCCCACATCTTCCCCCGAGAAAAAGATTTTATCAAAATTATATTCTCTTGATAATGCTAAAATAATATTTTCTGTAGTAAAACTGCCATTTCTATTTGCCAAATACAAAAAACATTTAAAAAAAGACATAGCTATGTCTAACTTAAAGAACGAAAGGAAGAGAAACGAATTCAATAAATGATTTAATTTTGATAAAAAATAGAAACAAACCAATGCTTTTTGGGTTTTCGCTGCAGCTCTCGTAGCGTAATAGTGAGCAACAGTGAGCATTCGTACGAAAATGTCCATAGTATCTGCATCGGCCGGTTTCTTATCAAACCCATCACACTAGTAAATGACATATAATATATAACAAAATGAAGCAATTCGCAGATCAGTTAGATTTGTCGGAAGAGGTTTGGAAATGGAAAGCCCTTATTTAATTTTTTTCCTCCTTGATATAATTTCTAGTAAGGCAGTTTTCAGTTTTATCATATACGTATTTAAATTTTATCATAGTTCGTTTATAAATTATATTTAGAATGGATTGATTATTTCAATGAAAATAAGGGCTTAAATTTATACAGAAATACAAGTCATGATTTTTCGGTTGGAATGCAATTGATACAGTCTATATCGATCACATTTAATCACCTCGTATTGAAGACACCTGCAACTGTATTGTAGCCTCTTGTCAGGACAATTTACTTGTTTCTTACATGATTCCAGTGTGAAGGAGCTGATAACATGTGACTTGCACGTGATCATGTTTGTTTACTTATACTAAATGGTTTAATATCAATGGCAAATAAAATTTAAAAATGCAGCAATTTGTAGATCAGTTAGATTTGTAGGAAGAGGTTTGGAAATTGAAAGCCTTTACTTTAACTTTTTTCTTTCTTAATATGATTTATATTTCTTTCGTATAGCAACTTACTATTTCTTCCAGAACGGTTCGTAGATCTGCCCACAGCTTGTAAGACTCAGGTCCTGCCTTGTCCGGCATTGAGAATATACTGTCGGCTAATCTCTTATATATGTTGAAATTCTGCACATAATGATAATAAGGTGAGGAAATCAGACGATGAAAGGGATCTAGAAACTGTTCTACAACATGCATTATTATCAAGAATCAAATTCTAGTCAGGTCAAATAATTCGCAGAATGTTAAGTGTTTTGCATGATATCCAGAAATATGCAGCAATAGTGAATGATGGTGTGGATGAGGCTGTAAGGCGAAGTCTGTGATATATGAAAGAAAATCATCTAATCACATTTACATTGAAAATACGATATTTTCATGCCATTTTGGAGGCTTATTTGGGTAACGGGATTTGACAATTAACAATTCAAGAGTAGGGTGTATCGAAGAAAGTGCGCTAGTTTTTAAAAGGAGGCTGATTCAATCAATTAGGATGCAAAGTTAATATGTGTACCTGTGGATTGGCAGGAGCTCCGTACTGAACGAAAAGGTCCAAAGCCTTGATGAGGTCGTTGTCTTTGATTAGATTTGCGGCATACAATGCAACATATTTATTCAAAACATCTGTGCTCTAATACGAAACAATAAAAGAGAAAATAAGTAATCTTTAAATATGTAGATCTCATTGCGTCGTAGTGGTGAGGTGGGAGCAGCGAAGGGAGGTGGAAATGTGGGAGACGCTGGTTCGATTGATATTTGAAGACCAAAAAGGTGCTCTCTCTTTCTCTCTCTTTCTCTCTCTTTCTCTCTCTCTCTCTCTCTCTCTCTCTCTCTCTCTCTCTCTCTCTCTCTCTCTCTCTCTCTCTCTCTCTCTCTCTCTCTCTCTCTCTCTCTCTCTCTCTCTCTCTCTCTCTCTCTCTCTCCTGATAACCGTGAGCTAACCCAGCTTTCCATCTTTCCAGGACCGGTGAATGGGTACTCAGCAAAAATCCTGAGGGCACAGGGCTCGGCAACCAGGCCCACAACAGCTTGGTAGCTGCCAGAGCCCTAGCCTGGGTTAACAAATAAAATTGCTTGCTTGCATGCTTGGTACTTCTTTTACATAGACTTTCTTATAAAACAATAAAAACACATACTTGTTGCTCTGCTTCTTGTATACAACGATCCCACTGGCCTTGCTCTACGTACATATCAAGTGCACCAATAACATCAACATCGATAAGCTATAAAGATTAAGAATAATTTATTGGAGAAAAAAATTTTTGGCAGGTAAAGCTCATTGCAGAAAGGCCGAGGTTTGGCCAAGCCTCAGCTGTTTTGCATACTCATTAGGAATGGGTGTAGAAGGAGTGGACACCATAGAGGCACACGCTCCCATGCACCTTTTCGTCGGCTAAAGTGAGAGCTATGGTACAACATGAGAGTTTTCCATCGAGGTGAGCTAGCCTATTTGGAGAGGCTTACCTCGCCTTTGCAAATGGCCTAACTTGCCCTATATTGAACTACCAACATGATGCTGAAATATAATATCCATGAAATGATTTAGATGCAGGAATAATGTATTTGATTTGCTGTTTCTTCTACCCAAACGGAACCCAGTGAATAAATAATTCATTCGTGCGCATTTAAACAATTTACTTCACACTTAATAACAAAACGAAAAACACTCTTACCTTCTCCGCCATTTGCTTCGACTTCAAAAAGTTTATGTACTTCTCTTCAACGTATTGTTCGTATCTAGGGTAATATGAAATGATTAAATGATGGTCACAATTCATTAGTTTGATGACATATTTCTATTTTTATTTCTTATAGATCATGATGGTCGAGATTTTGAACACAGGGCAAGCGTTAGAGGCTTATATACACAAAAAAACAATACAACCAATTCGATCAGCAGTTTTTAAAATAATGAAAACAACGAAGAAGTTAGTAATGCAAAAATAATGAAGTGCTACAAGTTTTGTTTCATATCCACTAATTTTCTACAAGTATATCTCTTAGTTTTTATTTCAAAGAGTTAAATATCATGAATGGATTTTCATTCACTACGTAATGAGCTTTAAATTCTTGAAAGTCAGTTCAAGAATCTACAATCAAACGTTAACCAAATACAGCTTTGCAGTCTCGATACTGGTGCGAGGCTACTAAATCGACTTTTAATGGCGAAACAATATATCTAGATAGTCACTGTTACTTGATAGGTATAGAGCATTACGTTCTTTACTATTCTATAGTATTTTTCGTCTTCTCAAACTCAGGCTCGATTGCCAAACATTTCGTCCAGCTCTTCCTAACAAGGTTTTAAATCATTTATTTACAAATTGTCGCTACTGCAAAATCACACTGTTAAAGTCTTATTGCGCATTTTGTGCCACGATAGCAAAACATTTTTTCGCTAGCTGTCCAGCGAGACAGCTCAGCCTGTGCTTTGAAGTATTGCCCTCAAACTCAATTGTCGTATTCCAAGCATAAAGCTGTTTGTTTACACAGTCTTGAGGGAGAAGATTGAAGAGACAAAGACGTAGAAAGACAGCAAGATCAAAGTTTATCATCGATGTATCTGCAGCTGAATTATTCTGCATATTATAACGATGTGTTTGAAGCAAAAGAGGAAGCTCCATTTGGGACTCAAGTTTGGGGCTCCAACTTTTTTCAAAACAACTATACACTGCAAATTATTTATCGCATCAAGTCATTTTCTTCAGAGATTTCTTTCGTTTCTTTTGTTGAAAATACAAAGCTCGATCATCCAGGCCTTCTCCCATCTGTAAATTATCAATTTGCGCCAAGTCAAGGCCTTCTTTCCTACAGTTTTTTCAGCTGCGAGCTGCACCCGTAGAAGTTTGCTTTGGAGCGTGTGCCCGTATATTGACCACACCTTGTCACACTCTTGCGAGAATCAGTCTGTGACAAAGTTGAGGCCTACTTATATTCCAGTCTCAAGTTGTGCAACTCTGCTTTGGTGGCTGGAATCTACCCTTGCAGAAGCATCCCTCCTGAAGCAGCGAAAGAATGCACCAAACCAGCTAAAAAGTTCCCTGCCAGCATTAGGCCTCATAAATATATAGATTATAGGATCAACAAGTAAGTTCAAATCCCAAAGTATTCGAAAATAGCTTCGATATAATTTCAAGTTGCGAAAACCAAGTAGCCTCATGACGTATGATGCAAATGATGGGATGGCTTCCAACACGAGGAACGCAACCAGCATGGCCGTCGTAACGGCAAAGAATCGCCTGCTCTCTGTTCTGTTAACCTGTCGTCCAGTCCGAGCGGTGCTTCTCCGCTTAAGGAAAAATACTGTGCAATACAAAACACTAAACAGCACAAGGTAAATTATAGATAACGGCAAAAATAAGTAAGTACTCTTCGCTAGAACAATTTCTGAAGGTGCTATTAGGAGCATTGTTGGAGCAGATACGATAGTCAAGAGCCAGCAAATCCCAATACCGTTTCTAATCCATTTTGGAGAGTCATTAGCGCGATACCACAGCGGAAAACAACAGCCTAAAAAACGATCCAGCATCAAGAGATAGAACGTGAAAAACCATGATAGATACAATGATATTCTGAGTAAAATGGCGATGCGGTTTATTTTATCAAAGAATGTCGTTGTTACTGCAAAATATGTGAGGCTCGTGCATAAATTTAGGGCAGATATGCAAATATCTTGAAAACTTATATTGCCAATGATCTTTATTTGATTTGGGTAGGATCGTCCGCTTAAAACAAGCCAGCGGATGCCGAGAGCATTTGCAATGATGGCACCAATATTTATAACTGTAGTGACCACAAAGCTCGCTCCAATTTGCGTCATAATTTCTAAATTCAACTTCAATTTGTGATAAGTCAATCGAGAAATCTACAGCAGCATTAAGTTTACAAGTTTTGTATCAATTCGATGATCGAGCACCTTTCTGACAACGGCATAAACTCTCTGCAGCTGTGGCTATCTCTAATGACAGCATCTTTATTTTCATGGAAGAAGTCTGAAACCATTTGCATCCCATATTTTTGCTTACGTTGTCAAAGTTTCAGTTAATGCTCAACACGATCTTCAACTCATAACACCTTTCCTTAAAGTCGAAGAAAACTTCAATCTGTACAACAAAGGACTCCATATTCATCAAAATCTATTCTTACTAGTCAGCTTTGTTTCAATGTTGATAAATTTCAGATAGAAATACAACATAAATAGCTTCGTACAGCTTTTCCAAATTTGCTGCTTCAATAACAACTTTTGTGATGATGGCAATGTTTAACCAAGCCGTTTCTATAGATGTATTGTCAAATTGTTTAAGCGAAAGAATTTAAAAACTTTCTCGTTGTTAAAAAACAGTTTCTACTGATCCAAACTGAACGAAAAACTAGAATTCTAATTAGCTGCAAATTTGGGTTGCAGGTGGAAACATATTTCTTAAATCTTAATAAGATCTGTCTGTTGATAAAGGTAAGCCTTGTACAAGCGAAAGCACCATTAATGTCGATTATTTTCTTACAATCTTTTATCACTCAGTTTAACGCTAAAAAATTGTAATTTCGCAATTTAAATCAGATAAGCCAAAGTGTAATCAGTGTTAAACTAACCAGACTTCTGGATGGATTCGACTTGTATTTAACAATAGCTTCAAGTTAGGTTCAATCTGGCTTTGAGATGTACCTGGATTAAACAAGATGTGAATCTGGATTTAACTTGGCCGCAATCTGAGTTTCAATCTTTGGTTCAACTTAATGTAGTGGCTTGATCTTGAGATGAACCTGGATTAAACCAGAGGTGATTCTGGATTTAACTTTGCCACAATGGCCGTTTATTGGCCAGACCTTGTCACACCTTGAGGCCTACTTATATTCCAGTCTCAAGTTGTGCAACTCTGTTTTGGTTTCTTGAATCTCCCCTTGCGGAAGCATCCCTCCTGAAGCAGCGAAAGAATGCACCAAACCAGCTAAAAAGTTCCCTGCCAGCATTAGGCCTCATAAATATATAGATTATAGGATCAACAAGTAAGTTCAAATCCCAAAGTGGTCGAAAATAGCTTAGATATAATTCCAAGTTGCTAAAACCAAGTAGAATCATGACGTATATTGCAAATGATGGGATGGCTTCCAACACGAGGAACGCAACCAGCATGGCCGTCGTAACGGCAAAGAATCGTCTGTTATCTGCTCTATTAACCTGCCGTCCAGTCCGCGCGGTGCTACGCCGCTTAATGAAAAACACTGCGCAATACAAAACAGCAAACTGCACTAGGTAGATTGTGGATAACGGCAAAAATAAGTAAACACTCTTCGTTAGAACAATTTCTGAAGGTGCTATTAGGAGCATTGTGGGAGCAGATACGATAGTCAAGAGCCAGCAAATCCCAATACCGTTTCTAATCCATTTTGGAGAGTTATAAGCGCGATACCACAGCGGAAAACAACACCCTAAAAATCGATCCAGCATCATGAGATAGAACATAAAAAACCACGTTAGATACAGCGATGTTCTAACAATATTAACGTTGTTGTAGAATTTATCAAACAATGCCGTCGTTGCTGCAAAATATGCGATGCTCGTACAAAAATTCAGGACAGATATGCAAATATCTACAAAACTTATATTGGCGACAATCTTTATCTGATTTGCGTATGGCCTTCTGCCTAGAGCAAGCCAGCGGATGCCGAGAGCGTTTGCAATGATGGTAGCGATATTTATAACTGCAGTAAACAATAAATCCAATTTAGTTGGCCTCATACTTGAGATTCAGCTTCAATTTGTGATAGAATATCGAGAGGTCTAAAGTAGCATAGAGTCTACCTTTGTCGTTTCCATTCGACGATATAGTCCCTTTCTGACAACTGCATCAAATCTGTGCAGCTTTGGTTATACCTAATGATAGCATGTTTATGCACATTGAAGAAGGGTTACACAATTTGTTTTTCTATATTTGCTTATTTTGTCTAAATCGGAGCTTGCAGTAATTGCTCATTGCGATCTACAAATCAGCACACCTTTGCTTAAAGTCAATGAAAACTTTTTCTGCACAGCAAAAGACTCCGGGTCTTTGAAAAGCTGTTTATATCAGTCAATTTTGTCTAAATTTAATCAATTTCAGACAGAAATACAGCTGCAATTACTTCGTATAGTTGATCAAAATTTGTTGAAATCCCTGCTTCTATAATAATGACTTTTGCAATGGTAAACAATATCCAATCAAGCTGTTTCTGTAGACTTTTTGTCAAATTGTTTAAGTGAACAAATTTAAGAGGTTTCTCGTTATTAAAGAAAAGTCGCTGTTGAGCAAAATGCAAGAAAAAATTTGAAAATCGCTGTGACTGCTAATTAACTGCACAATATGTAGATAGAAGCATTTTACCTAAATCTTAATTACTTTTGTGTGTTAATAAACTTTTTCGTGCCGAACACACAGTTGATATAGGTTAATGCTAAACCAAATTAAATTTTTAATTGTAGATCGGACGAACAAGGATGCAATCTTGGTTGAACTAACGCAACCCCAGGAATGAATTTAAAATTGGGTTTAGCCATAGCTTAAACTTAGAGTCAATCTAGCATAAACAAAGTTTATTGATCCTGTGATGAATCTGGATTCAACCAGAGGTGAATCTGGATTAGACATTAACTCAATCTTGGTGTCAACCTTGTGTTCATCTTTGGTGTTAAACCAAACCCAACTTCAGAAGTGATTTCAGTCAGGATTGAGCCTGGATTACGTGTAGTATAAACCAAACCTATGATGAATCCAGATCACATTTTTGCATAATCTTAAGGCTGAGATATATTGATCTCAAGTTCGATGCCAGTGGTGTACAAAACAACCTAGATTAAGCAAACTCCCACCAGGTTGAAAATCAAACACAAAGAAACTTGAAAAAGTGAAGGCAAAAACTTACTTAGGCGCGGAATCCGCAGCTAGTCTTTTGGCCAAAGGCCATAGCTGACCAGAAATATATGTATCGATGGCCTCCTTGTACATCTTAACTGACTGGTACAAATCAGCGGCCTAGAAATGGAAAAAATCCTTTATTTCCAAGTTTCGAGAGCAATGGAGCCCCATTCTATTAAGTTCCACTTGAGAACCTCGAAAATTAACTAGTTTGTGGTCAATCTAATATACAACGTAATATATTATCCAATAAACTAGTCTAGCAATACTAATAATCAACAAGATAAAATAAAGACAGTTAAGGATTAAGTATTTAAAAAATATTACTACAGTAAATCAATTATAGGTGGGAAGAAAAAAGGATCTGCAATTCAAATTAAGACTCAGGTTACTGGATTTATGTGGCTGTTGATACAATAGTGACAATATGGCTAAAAAGACAAAACTATAAAAAGACAAAAAAAAATTAAAAAAGCGTACTGCGGACGAAAAGGAAAGGCATAGAAAATTTACCTGTTCGTAGGATTCTATATCTACCAGTTTGGCACATGCTTTCTCTGTCACCTCGATTGCTCGGTCTTTAACAAACTTCACAGCTAGTTCAACAGCCTGCGTGAAAGTATGAAGAATAATAAATCAATTTATTTCATTCCATCTCAGTTCAATCTGGAAGGGTGGCCCACCAGCCGGAGCTGATTCAAAATCGATCCTCCACTAAAATACTAATATCACAAAATCTAATATAAAACCCAAAAACCATTTAATTAAAAAACCTAGTACAACAGTTTAACTATAAAAGAGTTACAAAAAGCAATAAAAATATGCAGAAATATTATAAATAAATAAATGAATAAACTAAATATGTTTTTTGAAACAATACAATGCCTGCGGGGCTTTTTTCAGGAAGGTCCATAGACGAAACCAGATTAGAATTTGACCTTTCTCAACAAGGCAAATCAACTGACTTATACAATGAATGAATTGTAATGAAAATGAAAGAGCTGTTTATCCAAATCTGTTAATACACAAAAAATCCCCTCAAGATACAAAGCAATGATTTCAATATAAGAGTGAATTCTGGGCAAAATATCAGTTATACACAATAATTTCATAGCGTTCTTCTATTCATGCCCCTTTACGTTGCTCCTTGTATCCACTTTAAACACGATGCTACCTGAGAAAGCAATTTATTTTACCTTGGTCCAGGAATCCTCAAGAATATCGTGGTTTTGAGTCATCCCTTTTCCCAGTTTCAAATAGACATCAATCGCTCTGCTATATTCAGCACGTGACTCCCAGTCTTTGGCTTGGGACAGCAAGGAATCTAGGCCCCTAGGACAGAAAAATAGCATCGAAAACTTCGCTTATACAGTAAAACCCTGAGACTTTTCAGAGGGGTTCGACGAAATCAACAACTCTGCAAATACAAAATGATATACCGTGGATGGATACCGCAAGGTAGGACATGCAGGGGGCCGGAGTAGGGGAGAAGGACACTTGGGGCGGGAAGAGATGGAAGGAGAGCATGCATTGTGACGATCTTGAATGGGGAAAAGCTCAAAGGCAGAAGAAGAAGTTACTTCAAAGCCTACTTTGTTTTACAGAATGTACTGTCCATTGGGCTGCTTTCAACCCTGTTCTTTAAAGTTTTCAAACAGTGACGCCTATTTTTAAACCAATAAAAATGATCTTACCTGTCATCCCTGTTTGCTTCTCTGTCATATTCGTTTTGCAGTTGATCCAATTTATGTGGCGCATACTCCTTTGCGATTCGCAGGGCATCTGCCCACATCCCCTCCTCCTACAAATATACACAGAATCGGTCAATATCTCCCACAAAGTAACAAGAAAATAGGCTTGTATACATAAAATATGTAATGAACAAAGAAAATGCAGGCTTTATAACTTTGTGATAATATCCTTGGCCTGTACGTAGACCAAGTACTCCCAAAACGTGAGGTAAAAACAGTTCCGAAGCGCAAAGCTTCCGACATCAACGAAAAAGCAGGATATATAACTAACCCTAGGGAAATGGTTTCTTATAAAACTATGCTCACATCGTTAAACGAAATACAAATAACACGATAGACACGACTTATAATACCAATGTCACGAACAGTATTAATTACACGCAAAAGGAAATATGGAAGCAACTTGAACCAATAGCAAGAAAGACAAGAACAGCTAACACGAGTGAAATCAAAACACGAAAAGCAAACACGAATAACACAGAGACACACACGAAAAAAGGAGTATAAACACCAATGGCAATTATCAAATCGATGAAAAACACGAATCACACAAAAATCATGAGAGATATCATATTTGATAATTTTTTTTTACCTTGTACAGACGAATTATGAGCTCAGGGCGTTGTGCACGCAAAAAGTAGGATTCTGATTTCGGATATTCCTTTTTCGTAAATGCTTGGCGCGCCTAAAAGGTTAATTATAAAAACAATTTGTAAATGATTCAGAGGCAGTGATTAATGGTACTATTGAGCGATTCATTAGAACTTTTGCAAGCCTAACACCAACTCCTTGTTATGTAAATACTAGCAGTGCACCTATGTCACTTGTCTATTCAATGATTTGTTCTGAGTTTGAAAATGCCCATCTCACACCAGATGTCTAGTATTATTGGACATCTCACATTGTCCAATCTATATGCGTAGAATAGTATTTTCTGGACACATAGTACGTCCATTTTATTTTTCAAGTTCTCCAAATCATGGGACATCTGCTGTGAGATGGACTTTCTCATCTTGATGTAAATATGCTAAATAGTAAACACCATATGAAATTGGAACCAGTTGACCCAGTATCCTTCGCCACTGTATATGGTGCAAACAAGTAAGTTGCAGTTCACTTATACTTTTAAGTGATATAAAAAAGGAAAAAAATCGACGTTTAATGGGCAGTGAAATTTTATTTGCTTACTGATCTTGTAAAGTGAACTGATATTGTTAGCTTTACGAGTTCAACAGACTTTAGGCAGTTCAATTAAAGGTCAATAGCAAATTTAGATTAGTAACAGCTTGTGTATAATGTTGTAAGATCAATGTTAAATTGTTGAACTTACTGTTAAATCTTACAGACATTTCAAGCGTAAACAAACGTTCACCAAAGGCGCTTTCAAAACTAACCTGTCCTACAAGCACATCGGCAACACTCTCTGGATCGTGATCTTCTGCAACCCGCTGTGCACTGTCCCAATCTTGAGTATGGACGTACCTGGGGACAGAAACAAATGGAATATAGAGAGATTTCAGATTAAGTAAGATTAGGTTTAGATTTAAGATTAAGAGTTGGATTTCAAATCAAGTGAGCCTGAAGCATTCTTTGAAAGAAACGCTGAAGGCACTTTGAGAAATAACCACTCTAGATACGTGCTTTAAAATTTGTTCGCGTTCAATTAAAAAATTCATTCTTTTTCTCTGTTGTTCCAATACAAAATAGATTCCCAGCTGATGAAATTGAACAAACAGATAAGAGCGTATCTTTGATTTATGCTAAATATAAATCTCACTGAAATGTTGTAGTTTTTAAACAATTGCATCGGCCTTGTGTCGCTAAATAAAATTTTAATGATGATTGTGATGAAAATTAAGATTATAGTTCAGATTATCATTAAGATAAAGATAAAAGATTAGATTACAGTTAAGATTAATATTAAGATTAAGATGGCAGTTAAGATAATCATTAGGATTAAGATTAGAGTTACGATCACTTTTATTATCAGCATTATGATTGAAATGACCGTTAAGATCATCATTAGGATAAAGATGACTGTCACGATTATCTTTAAGATTAGCATTAAGATTTAGATTATAGGCAAGATTAACTTGAAAATTGAGACATCAGTTGAGATAATCATTAGGATCAAGGTTACAGTTACGAGTGCAGTTCAGATAAACATTAAGATAATATCAAGACTTAGATTATAGATAAGTTTATCTTTAAAATTGAGATAACAGTTGAGATAATTATTAAAATTACAGTTACGATTGCAGTTAAGATTAACATTGAGATTTATATCATAGTTAGATTACCATTAGGATTAAGATTACAGTTACGATTAACACTAAGATTATTACAATCACGATTCTCGCAAATCCTGGAATAATAACTCACATTAAGACCGCTTCTCTTGGTTTGCTGGCTTTAATAAACTCCTCCTCAGCTTTCTTGAATTCTCCTTCATCCTCCAGAAACATAGCATGCTTCAAATGAACATCCGGTAGTTTGTTTTTCATTCCGGTTCGAGCCAGTTCAAAGGCAAATTCAAAAGAACTATGAACAAAGAGTTCGTTGAAAGTAATCAGCTGATAAAAAAAACTTGGCAAAAAGGATGAATGATGGTAGAAAGAAAAGCGAGAAGCTAAATCGACAATTTATGAGCTAATATATCTCCCTAGAATGTAAAGCTACTTCAGAGATCAAATGAGAACATAAAAATGATATCCCACTTTTTTAAATCCTTTTTTTAACTTACTCCTCGACCACTTTGTTTTACTAACTTCATTTACTACGATCTATCATATATCTTTATTTCATATTTTATGTTTGCATCGTATAGGGAGGGCTTTTTTCAGCATGCTGATTTTTTCAACGGCCTCTCCTATAAAAACATTGATTGCAATCTGTGAAAAAGTATATAAAAACTTCTGATTCAAATTAAACTATAGAATTCTTTTTATGATGTTTAAAAAAAATTTCCATAAAACCAAAATCCTTGTTATGATAACGATAATAATGAAAGAAATGTTTTAATTACCCGTTTTCAGCTGCATATTCGATTGCAGTTTCGAGAAGACCGAATTTTGTGAGTAATTTCACAGCCGAATCGCCACCTAGTAGAAGAAAATTATGTAAATGAAAAACAATCAAACCTACGGCTAACATGCATCACAGACTGTGAATTTCACATTGAATTTCGAGTTTCATAATATGTGATGCAGGTCAACGTATGGCCTGAAGTGTAATATGTTAGTTAGTTATTGGAAAAAGCTGAAAAAGTTTTTTAGTCCTCTTTGGAATAAAGACACAACTGCCATAACTTCCTCTTAAGAATAACAAACTAGACGTCAGAGATTGGCAGCTGTGTAGCGCAGTAATCATCATACAACTCTCATTCAACAAGCGCACAACACATAAGACAAAATGCAATGATCTTGCAACTGAAATGTCTTGCAAGTTCCGTGCTATCATTTTGCAATAACACTGAAATTTGCATGCAACGATAATGCAATTCGATTGATCAATATGCAATCATAATGCAACTACCATGTAAAGACCATGCAATGATTTTATTCCTATGATTTATCATCGTCAAATCATTTTGCAACTTCCATGCAACAACCATACAATGACATTACAGCTACGTAATATCAGCATGCAGTCACAATGCAACTGTCATGCAACAATTACGCAATGACCTCTCAACTCTCTGATATCATCTTGCAATCACAATGCAACTATCGAGCAACAAACAGGCAATATTGCACAACCTCAAGCTCAATTATTTTACCTCTCTCGCTATTATCACCCACTAAAATAACATCAGAAAAAACCAGAGAATAAAAAAATCATACCAAGGCTTTTCGCCCACAAATAAGCGACTTGTTTAGCAGGGGTGACTCCACCATAGTGCTTTGCGACCTGTGTGTATACAAGGAAACTAAATTTAATTATACAACACTCATATTGCAATGATCTACGACCCTGCCATGTAGGGTACCCAACGACTCGCTCCTAAGGTAAAACTAAAATTAAATAATTGTAGAAAATGAATGCAGAAAAGTGCAGAAATTTGATGCCGAAACTTCTCTAGATGGAGACACAAAATTGTAAAGGCATTGATGTAAGGTAAATAAAGTTCCTCGGTTGAAAGCAATCTGTTCCCGATCTCAAAATATACTTTTAATTCGGTGAAAAAAATTGGCACTATTCAACGTTGGTCTCATTAGTTTCTTTTGCTAGCTAATCAAAATCAAAACATGTTTATATTCACGTGATCTGCTCCAACAATAGCATTGTAGCAGGACTTCGGGAGATCATTCTGTACTATCTAATTGTATCACACCTCAGCCTTAACCGTCATGTTAATGCGAAGGAATCAAATTCAAATTAAAACAATAAATTCTGAAAATAAACCTCACCCTGTATGAATCTTCCCATAAGTCGTTATTACGGTACATATTCACAGCAGCTTTCCAATCCTGTGCTTCGGTGTAATGGTGCTCAGCTTGGCTATATTGACCCTCTGTTTCAAGTTCCTATGTAAAGAGGAATTACCATTTATACGGAAAAATAATAAATAATCTCCTATAAATATATGATAAAAAAAATAGTATACTAAATTCCTTGTTTTAAGTTGCTGCTACATATTGAAATTTTAAACTAAATCTTTTAGTTTCAAATATTACTAACGTTAGTTGCAATCTATTCAATCATAAAATAACAAAGAAAATTTTTGAAATTGAAATTTTGAAATTAACTATGAAAACCCCACCCTTAAAGCTAAATTTTGCATGATCTCCAGTTGCTGATTAGGAGCCTCTGTGGCCTTATGACCATTTTGAAAACAGACAATTTATTTTCAATCTTTTACTTTGTTTGGCAATTTTTCTCGAATTCCCTGCAACTGGCAAGTAACTTGATTTCTTGAATCATTTGTTATAGGCCTCTCTGCAAGTAATATATTCGTCAAAAATTGATGCAAGGTTTTCTCATGTTATAACATTTGCAAGCATGTTGAGGTTTTCACATGGATGGTAATAGAACAACCCATTTCTAGCAGCTCAGCATGGCGTGAAGTACTTCTGCTAAATGCACTTATCCAGGCTTTGACTGAAATATTATCACTTTCTTGAAGTATTTTTGTAATTTTTGTTTTGATTTAGACCTTTAAAAAGAACGTTGTTCCTGCAACTTTAAACATTAAACGTATAAGATTCTAAGATTTTAGAAGGATATTGCTGGAAAGCGAAAGTACCTTTGCAAGATGCAAGTGGGTGTCTTGAAGTAAATCAGGATGGAATTGAGTTACAAGTTTAATCATTTGATCATACTGAAAAGAAAAAAAAGATTCATATGTTATAAAACCAAATTTAACAACGATAATTAATTTCATTTAATAAATTAAACCAAAAATTATTAGCTCGAACGAAGACTAGTTATTATATACCATTTTAAATCATATAACAAACAGTAATTGACACAACAACACAATTGAATTCTGCTATGCCATAAAAAGTAGGAAAAGCAGCAAGGTCATCCAAACCCTACTTTACATGAAAGCTTTCATGTGATCAAAAGTAAACAGTTTACTTTACGTTACTTTACATTACTTTACGCTACTTTACGTTACTTTACACTTTTAATTTTGCTAGTTTATCAAGCAACAAAGGGATAACTACACGATTAATAACACTTTTGATACTTACCATTTTTAACTTTTTATACATATTGATAGCATGATCAGGTTCGTTAACAGTGATGAATAACCTAGAATAACAAAATAAAAATTCAAAAAATTGATCATATCTGCAAATATTCTTATAAGAGTAAGAAAGCCGAGATTTGGGACATACGAGGGGTAACTTTGCAAACGTGACATCAAATTAATAATTCCAAAAAATAAGAAGCGTTTGGGATATCAGAATAAAATACTAAAACATTGATGCATTTAAATAAAAATGCCCTAAATATGACTATTTTAAAGATTAAACTTTATTACAAAGTATTACGCATTTTTGCTTCCCTAAATTCCACTTTCTAGAAGACTTTTCAAAGTTTCGCCGAAAAAAGCACTGAAGTAAATAAGATATGATTGAAAATTCCTCATTGAGAATTAATATAACAAAAAACTTGATTCATAATAACCGTTTTTAGGGTTAGAGAAATGATATTAAGGGAAGGTATATTCCAGTTGGCATACTGTCGTTATTTTCATTCTAAAATACTACTGGTAGAGCCATCACTGATCACCTGAATAAAATCTCGTATTGATATTGCAAAGATAATACTAAGCTCAAATAGCCTCTCTTGGAAACTGTTTACTTTTGATCACATGAAAGCTTTCTTGAGCGGCAGGTAACAAAACATCTAAAGCCGAGGGCGCATATTTGCACTGATTAGAAGCCTTTAAAGCAAAGCATCTAACGGAAGTAACCAACCAAAATCTAACTTTTCATCTATGGAATGTTATGGCATCAGAATTATTTACCTTTCTGCTTCTTTGTATCTACCCTGTGACTCAAGTTCAAGTGCTTGTTTTGTATATAGTGATGTCACTTCGTCAGCAGGCATACATCGAACAGCAAGCTAAAACATTCATAAAAAACAAAACATTACCTATCATTTGTTGTGAAGCGGGGAAAATTAGCATCATTTGCCACCTAGTCACTTAGATTACATGAAAGAATACTGGACTTAAAAATAGTTTAACCCCCGGTTATAACTCCATTGTTCAGTAATAGCTAATACATTTCGCTAGTTGGGAAGGACGCTATAGCGTTAATCGATTCAGAGGCAATAAGACTTTAAAATGTGCTGTAAAAGATACTGAAGGTATTGTCTACTGTGGAAAATCAACAATTCTTGCAAAAACAATGATCATTGTTGTGGATACAGAGAGGACAAAATAGCTAGGCACAGTCTATGAAACATTTCCTTTGAAGTCATGAAATGAAAATAAAAACTTAGCCTTATTTTCATTACCTATATTTAATCAATAAGGTTTACTTGATTCATCTTTATTTGAAAAAATATGTGCATATATATCTAGACGGTGATTTAGCAGTTGGGATTTAGGACTAGCGATCTAAACATCGCCGGTTCGAATCCTCGCCTCACCATTTACGAGGATAGCGCCCTTGGGCAAGGTGTTAACACAAACTATGTCTCTCTCTTCCCAGGCGTATGAATAAGTACCTGGTCTGTAGTTATGAGCGCCGTCTGATGTTGCACCCTGCTATATGCGATTACGCATAGCGACAGGGGAAGGTTCAAGTCGGTAGAATAGCCTCTAGCTAATAACAGACAACAAACCACTATAGTCTATTTTCACACAGTAAAACTTGGTCATTTACATTGTTGTATTTGCTTACCTTATGCGCAGCTTCATACATGTTTGCTCGTGTGTACATATCCACGGCTTCCCTTGGCTCACCAGCACGCACAAAGAATTTTTCCGCAACCTTAGGAGGAAAGAAACATACGTGATCATAAATCTACGATGAACTTTAATATCTACTAGAACATCTACTAGGGTCACTTCGCCCTAAGTGGAACGATTTTAAAGACTCGGTTCTCATTTGCACAATTGAACATTGTAATAAAAACAACAAGCCTTCAAAACATTTCTTATTCTATGGTCATAATATTTGCATAGAGGCAGACTTATCAGTTCGATTTTCTTTCTGTGAGAACAAAATTACTATGCCCTCCTATTCCTTTTCGAAATGATAGGCCGTCGCCCTACTTGGGACGGTATTAAAAGAAGGAGAAAGTTTCGTAAATCAAAAGGATTCACAGCAATCCTTTTGCAAAAACGGAGAATTACACCTGGCAGAGACTTTTCTAATTCTGGAAACGTTTTGAAACATTGCTGCTGGACCTGACTGCTATGTTTGCTGAACGCGCCGGAGGATAAATTTTTCTTCTCATCCAATGGTCTCAAGCCGGTGCTACTGAGTTTCGAACAAAGTGCATGGACTTTCCGCAACCGTTCCACTTAGGGCGACACGAGGCTACTCATATCGGTCTTGAGAAAAGGCCTCCAAGGAACAAGGCAGGGCACAAAATCAATCGACTTTTTTTGACTTTTATTTACCTGAGGGTCGAAGAATATGCTGCCGTTGTTATTTTTAATGTACTCAAAGCGACTCGCAAAAAAATGAAAAAGAAAGTTGAGGTGCGGTGGAAAGAACGGAGAGAAAAACACAAGCTCTTACCACTCTATAATGCTTCTAACATTTAAATTCCGTTTACAACCAACACTTGTCTTGGTAAAGCAATAAAAATTAACCAACACACAAAATATGGCGTCAGCAACACATTTTCGCGCGTTTTCAACAAATTAAGGTGACTCTGAATCCTTAAAATAGTCATTACAATAAGCGCGTAAGATTTTCTTGCAATGAGACGCCGTCCCACTTAGGGCGACGTGACCCTATAAACTAAATTATCTAGATAAGAATAATAATAAAAATAATGATAATAAAAGTGATAATGATAATAATATATCTAAAAGTTAGGAAAGACAATAGCGCTCGCTAATTAGACCAACTATACATAATCTAATCGCAAAAGTCTTATTAAAAAACCTAAATCAAAAAAAAATTTTTCACAATTTGTAGCTGCAGTCAAAAGTTTTGATATTTGTCTTTAAATTTCTTTTAAAAATCACCAATGATTGGGACTCTTTGACTTCCCTCGGCAGATTCTGCCATAATTTTTGAGCAGCAAACCTGATAGTGTCTATGTCTTATTGTCAATTTTATCTACAATCTATTGACGTCAATCGTGTACTCTGGTGAAACTTAGTTGAGATTTTAGTAAAACGGAAAATTGAGAGAATTAAAATAGAAACTTACAGAGTATTCCATAACTTGAGCATAGTGCCGTGCTAAAATTTTGTAGTACCTAAAAAACAGATGCAAACGTGGCATGACATTTATATATATTAGGCAAATTATATTCGCAAAGAATAAGTCCGCATTACCAAAATATTATGAAAGGTTAAATTGAAGCGAGCAGAAGCGAGAGGAGGAATTTGCATAGTGAAGGTCATGTTAACATGAGATAAATATGATGATGGTGTTAGTGGTATTTTCACAGTAGTGGCGGAGACGTAATGGCGGGTGTGACGGTGGCAAAGTCAGTGCTGGCGTTGGTGGTGGCGGTGTTATAAGTGGTGGCGGTGAAGGGGGATATGATGGTGGTTTCTATAAAAAAATAAAACACTTACTTCTGAGCAACGCTGTCGTCTTGAAGTTCAACAATTTGTACAGCTTTGTTCCATTGTCGTGCATTGATGGCAGCTTCAATTGCCTTTACAGAAGATCTACCGAAAGTTTTGAATGAATTCAGTAAAAAAACATGAGAACTGATGGAGCAACACAATCTTGAGAACTAAGAGAAAAAGGCAAGGTAAAGCTGTTCTATGAACATAAGCATAGAGCACTCTGAAACATACTATTAACACTAAAATACAATAAACAATACTTTTCAAATTAGGTTTAAGTACATTACATTAAATCAGATTATATTACACTATGTTACATTACATTGCATTGAATTACATTTCATCAAATAGCATTATATTACATTACACATTACATTACATTATATTACATCACACTACATTACATTGCATTATATAGCTTTACATTACATTAAATTTTCACCAACATCATTACCATTTACATTGTGCAATACAGTCACCTAATCCATTTCATACATCTTCAAGACATATTGAACAATAACTTAAAGCTTTTATACCCTGCTTCAATGAAGTGATTTATAGCAGCATCCAGCTGTTTCTGTGAAACCAAATAATCTCCCCATTCCTCTTCGAGACGTATGACTTCATTTGGAAACGTTATGCGTGCAAGTTCAACAGCGCGGCGATATGTCCGGCCTTTTCTAAACGCTGACAAGGCGCGGTCATTATCCCCAACTTTTTCGAATAAATCTCCGGCCTGCGGATATGAAGAAACAGCGTTAAATCTAGGAAGCATTGCGGTTGCTGGCTACAAAACGTTGGAGATGAAGAAGGCACATGTCAAGAGGATGAAAGTTGCGGAGATATGGTTATCACGCTGGATTTGGGCAGTCATAAAAAATTGACTCAGAAACGAGTGGATTACGGAACTGTGAAGGTGGGTGAAATAAGTTTGGTGATACAAGAAAGAAGACTGGATTGGTATGGGCATTAGATGAGAAGAGATTAAAACTATGTTGAAGGGAAAGTAATTCTGATGGGGAAGTTTCAGGGCACAGAAGGAAAGGGCAGCCGAAATATGGATTGGAAGACAAACTGAAAGAAGATATGCTAGGACAGAACCTGAATAAGCATCAATTGAGAGATAGAAATGAATGGAAGAGACTAGCGCGGAACAGCGGCCCTATGTGAAGATTGGTGAAACTGAAGAAGAAGATGATGACAATGAAGATGACGGTTGCCTGACTAGTAGTCAATAGACATAATATAAATTTAAACTGAGCCCTTCTTTGAAGATAGCTACTTGCAGAAATTAGTTTATTTAATACCAAAATTTGTCTCACCCTTTCATAAAATCCACCCTTCATTAAAGCCATTGCAATTCTCTCTAGCAAACCTGTATCCATTGCCAGCTCCTGGAAACGAAAGATACTTTTAGCATATTTGAAAATAAGCTTCTCTTTCTCCAAACCCTTAGCTTCCTTTGAGGCAAAAACTCTCAAATACTCAGCTGCTAAATCAGCCCTTCCATAAAAATCAGGATTGCCTTAAAACAAAGCCATTTTGTAGAGGGAGGAGTGAGAATTATAATAGAGCTCTCAGCAAAGTTTTGAAGGTTGAAAATCTCTAATAACTAGATTCATTGCTTATTTAAAGTAAATACATTTCAATCACTGTATAACCTCTGCCTACAACAAAATGGCATTTCAAAACAATTTTAGGTGACGACAAGCACGATGAAAAAACAACACAATCAGATTTGCTGTTATATCATCTTCATCAACTTATACTTGAGATATAAACTTCGGGACAATTTAAACAACAGCTTAATTTCAAGACTGCGTTTCCCAAAATCTAAAGAATTTTGCTACAAGGTTTCAAGCTAATTAGCCTAAATCTTATATTTGAGCCTGGATTTTTGTCCAAGATCCAGATGGACATACAGGGCGATTGATAATTACGATAGAAGCCTCTTAATAATACTCACATCGATACTTAGGGCAAGTCTAGCAGCTCGTGCTGGAAGTCCGGCTTTCATGTAGAGATTGATTGCTTCCATGTAATCACCTTGAGCTTCTTTGACCTGCAATAAAGATAAGACAAGAACAACTTTATTGATCATTATAAGCTAATGAATGTACTGTACTTCCCATCGTGTTAAAAGGATGTACGACAAAGGACAGATTGAGCCCTTTCATCCACGGTGGTCCATTTGGCCCAATGACCTTCCTTTCAGAAGAGGATTTGATTTAATGATAGAAAATGCACTTCTATGACATTTTCCTATCAGATCTGGGTACAACAGCTTCTAAACTATTAATTCTTGTACCCCCTTGCTATCAGAGTAGACGCATTTAATATTACTGTACAGCTTTATAATCACCGGGGGTGAAATAGACTAAACCCACATAACGATAGTTTTATGCGACGTTGAGAGAAGACATGCTTTGTACCACCTTTAGTCTCATATCATAAATCCAATCATTCTTAATCAAGGCGTTTGATTCCCGAGTGCTATAAGCATAACCCTTTCGCACCCGGATTTATTTTCAATCAAATGTTAAAACCCATATAATTATACGCTTTTCAGGGGGGAACATAGCCAAATAAATTAGGTGAAAGTGTAAACCATTTTAGAATACTGCCATCAGAACATTAACAATATTTTTTACTTTACCCCCTGAAAAATTATGTTTTTACGGTATTCGTATTTAGGCCATACGGCCCGTCTAGGGGTGAAACAGATAACAATAGTTTGATCACATGACATACCTCACCAGCCTTTTCTTCTTGCCCTGACGTCATGAGCCATTGCAAATATGTTGATCGTAGATTTGGCAGCTCAGGGTGACCCTGTCAGAGAGAAATGACAATTAAATAATATTAGATGCCAATAATCTAGGTAATATATAGTAAGATATAATGTTACGGATATTGTGGTTATTTAATCTTGAAAATACAAATCTCACTAGAAGGTACCTTGTATTTGGCTGGATTACAGAAGATTAAAAATGATAATAAAAATTAATAATTATTTTGGACTAACAGATCTTATAAGGGAGCAAAGTACTCCCGGTAATACATTACATTACATGACTTTACATTACATTACATTACATTACATTACATCACATCACATTACATTACATTACATTACATTACATTATAATACATTGCATTACGTTACGTTACGTTACGTTACGTTACATTACATTACATTGTACATAGTTTTGGAATAAATTATATTCAACGGAGATAAGGAACAACGCAAAGAGGCAAGAAATACTTTGAAGAAGCCCTGTTGGCAAGAGTGAAATGTTATCAATGTAATGAATCAGTTTATAAAATGCATAATCTGGTTATGTTTGCTTCGTATTCCTGAAGCTTTGCAATATTCCTTATCTCCGTCATTTATATACATCGTCGCAAGCATTCCTCGAGAATCCGGTAGGCCGCCTGCGATTTTATTTGCTACAAACTCATTTACTTGCCTTTCTAGCAGCGATTTCAAGCGAATCATCCCATTTGTGGAGCTCTTGATACATTTCCATTGCCTGATCTATCATTCCTTGCTCCAAGTAAATTCCCTCCGCTTCTTTAAACTTCTTGTTGAGCACGGCCATTCTGGCTCGAACTAATGGATGCCTAGAACCATCGACTCCAGTGGTGGAAGTTATCTCGTCAATTTGATCGTTGATTTGTTGGATAAAACGAGCCTTGGAAACATCTCCCAAAGCAGCAAAACATCTAGAAGTTAAAATAGCGTTTAATAGTTGATTCATACTATAATATGCTAAAATTACGTAAAAAGCCAAAGCATTAGCTCTTTGCAATAAGCCACTTTCTCTGGAACGTCTTAATTTAAATAAGCTCCCTCTTCTCATTAGAGACTCAAAATAAACAATAAACAATAAACATGTAAATCAACAAATACATAAACAAAATAAGAAAATTCGCATTTACAATTGTGAAGACAGAAGGAGATAGTGTTGCCATTTTGACCCTCCAGCCAGACAATGGATGGCATGCATTTAGGGACCAAGAATAATGTGAATGTGTTTGGTTGGCGACTTGTTTTGATTAAGCAGTTAACAAAATACTGCTAAATATTTTCTATTAATTACATGTAGCTTTCATGGTCACGTATCTTATTTTCTAGACTCTTCAAAGAGAAACAATTAATGCGAATGTGTATGAAATTATAAAACCTTTCTGCCGCTGGTAAATTACTTTCGTCAAGAGCCAATTTGCTCAGTGTCTTCCACATTGCCTCGCTTTCAGCGGTCAGATCAAGTGTTTCCAGAAAAGCAATTGCTCTATTATAAAGGAAAAATGTAATGTAATGTAATGTAATGTAAAGTAATGTAATGTAATACAATTCAATGTAATATAACGTAATGTAATATAATATAATTTAATGCAGTGTAATGTAATGTAATGTAATGTAATGTAGTGTAATGTAATGTAATGTAATGTAATGTAATGTAATGTAATGTAGTGTAATGTAATGTAACGTAATGTAATGTAATATAATTTAATGCAGTATAATGTAATGTAATGTAATGTAGTGTAATGTAATGTAATGTACTGTAATGTAATACAATTCAATGTAATATAACGTAATGTAATATAATATAATTCAATGCAGTGTAATGTAATGTAATGTAATGTAGTGTAGTGTAATGTAATGTAATGTAGTGTAATGTAATGTAACGTAATGTAATGTAATATAATTTAATGCAGTATAATGTAATATAATGTAATGTTACGTAATATTATATAATTTAATGCAATGTAATGTAATGTAATGTAATGTAATGTTATGTAATATAATGTAAGGTAATGTGATGTAATGTAATGTAATTTAATGTAATGTAATTCAATGCAATGTGATGTGAAGTTATGTCATGCACTGTAATGTTATGTAGTGCAATGTAATGTGAAAAGGATTGCTTATTGTATTTTAGTCTTAATAGTCTGTTTCAGAGTGCTCTATGTTTTAAGTTCACATAACATCTTTTTAAGATTATGTTGTTCCATTAGTTCTAATGTCTTACTGTAGTTCTAATGTAGTGTAATATAATGTAATGTAATGTAATGCAATGTAATCTGACTTTATGTAATGGTTATATCTATACTAATTGAGCTGTCTTAAGCCAATCTGTCTCAAGAACATCAGCTTTACCTGGCAAAATCAAGATCATCGACAGCAGTTCCAAATTCAATCAACCCTTCATCCAATGTGTACGATACAGTAGAAACACCCTCATTGACAATTACGTCAGTTTTCCCTTCTGACCTTTCCAAATCAACAATATCACCCTAAAAATAAAATGTTTCAAATTTATCATTCAATGGTCTTGTTTACGGTACTGGAAATGGAGATTAAAAAGAGTTGATTTCTGACGATGGGTGCAGCAAGGCGGACAAAAAGTTTAATTCTTAGAGCAAAACTATTGTCGCGTATGGTAATGAGATTTCAATGCATTATAATGTATGCCTGTGACATAATCCATTATAATAAATGCTAATAGAATAATAATATAATATTCATGCGAATGAGATAATAATGTATTATTATGTATGCAAATGAAATGGTAATGCATCATACATTATGCTAATGAAAAAAGAAATATATTATAATTATGATAATAAAATGAGAGATGCATTATACTGTATGTTGATGATACGATCCGTTATAAATATGGAAATGAGTTGATAATGTATTATAATGTATGCTGATGAAATGAAAATTTATTTTAACATATGATAATGAAAAGATGATGTAGTAATATGGTACAATGTGTGCTAATGAAATAAGAAATGTTTTATAATGTATGCTGATGAAAAGATGATGCAGTAATATAGAACAATGTATGCAAATGAGCTGATAATGTATTACAATGCATGCAAATGAGATGATAATTTATACAGACCTTCAAAGGAAACATTGTGACACGTTCTGGTGAATCAATGTTATACCAAATGCAAAGATTTCCTCTGTCTTGTGCCACTACAACGTCACTCATTGGTACCCACTACAATCAGGAGAATATTAACGAATGAAAACAACAAGTCATAACACCATCTTAACTTTTTAAATTGAGGAAAATGACTATTCATGGCTGAAAAACGTCTTAATTTTGGTTTGAACTATTTATGGTTTGAATTATCATAATTTTGATGTGATCTTCAGGAAGCAAAACAACATAGCATTATTTAATTTGCCTAAAGATCGCATCAAGTGTGGAACTTTAAGTTACAACTCAAGCCGTCTTGTTCTGTCATTAAGTTTACTGTATAGTTTATAGCAAGTCATGTATCGTTTTTATCTGCAAACATGATCCAGAGTCAGTTTACTTCTATCATGACGGTTAAAGTATAAAAATAATGATAATTAATAAAAATATGAAAATATAAAATAATGTAAAAATATAAAAACTTTAGAATATAAAAATATGATAATTAATTGCCAACAACGCATGAAGACTTAAAAACAACCCATTTATAACGCTTACAGAAAATGGTGTCAAAAGATTTATATTTGCAGAAAAAATCAACGATTGAAAATTTTAGAAATTATTACCTGAACATATGAACAGTAATTTAAAATTGTAGTTTTGACTTGACCAGATACATCCAACAAATGCAGCTGAAATTTAAAAAAATTGAAAATTCATTAGAGATTCAGGTAATAATGGGTAAAAATATTTTGCAACTTAACAATTAATATAAACAAGCGCAAAAAATGCGTAGACTAAAGGAACATATTGTAGGCAAAAAGAGTTCGTGTTGCAAATTTACATCTTCAACCTGGCAAGAGATAATTGGACGCTGATTGGTCAGAAGAGATAGCCAATGAGAAGCGCTATTCCCATCTCCTCAAATGGTTTGTCGACCTACAGTATGCTGTTTATTTACGTTTACCATTTCATCAGCATCTAATGCTTCATATTCTGCAGAATTTCAGATTTAGAATGATTCTTTAGAATTATAACTAACATCTCTGCTTAAACTAACACCGCTTTGTCATACGATGATAACAAGCAAATAACTTGGCATTTTTAGAGACATGACCAGATAGGCTTGTACAAACCTTTAGTTTCTTGTCCCGAAATAAGAGTTTCTTGCCAGTTTCACTCAGCTAAGATGAAATACGGAGAATTTTGAAGAGTTTATGCGATGATATAGCCAGAAAAGTCCAGAAAAGTTAATAACCTTCCTCCGGACAGAAACATACCGGAAGGCAAACCTTCCTCACAAGATGATAGAAAATAGGCCTGGCTGGGGTGTTTCATAGCAGTTACTATCGTTTTCGTGGACCTTCTTCCAGCTAGTGACCGTGTGATCGTCATGTTTTCCAAACTCTGGATATAACAAACGATCTAAAACTAAAATTCGTTTGAGGTAGGCGTACGATCCTGTGTGAATGTAATCGATGGTGTGACGGCTAGAAATACTCCTTGTAAAATAAATGAAAGAATGTCGTGACGTGCCCTTTTTGTAATCACCTAAACCAAACACTGGCATTGGATAATGTTATTGATCTATTCTTGGATATTTCTCGCGCATGCAAATTCAGTAAATTGTCTATTATTACCAGGCTTGCATTAGCTTGCCATTTTAGCTATTTTGTTAACGCCTACAGTAAATAAATGAAGGCTGTTTCTTCCTAGGCAATATCATAATTAGAAGCGTTTAACATTTGCAAAAACCATTTAGCATGATAAGTCATCGAAGAAGCTCTTACGGTATATGCTAAAAGAAAAGAGATAAATTGAAAGTATATATTGTTTCGACTGGGCATAAAAAACGGAAATGCGAAGTACAAAGGTTTTACCTCGAGCCAATCGATTTTTCCATCATGAGAGAGAGTGGCGAGATTAAAGCCGCTAACAAGATCCACTAAGAGAGACAAAATAAGGAATTAAAATCAAATCAATCAATCAATCAATCAATCAATCAATCAATCGATGAATTAATGAATCAATGAACAAGGTGAATGTTGATCAATCAAAAAGACATTAACCCAATCAGTCAACCAATGAAACAAGTATTTTATCATCAAAACTTAAATAAAACTACTTACAAACACAGATCGTTTTTAAGTCGATCAGGTAGGCCATTTTCTTATTATTATCTTCATCTTTCACTTTTCTCTCATTTAAGCGAACACTAAAACGACAAATTAGTGATGTTAAATTACTTATCAATTTCTAACGGTATCTTGAACAAGGAAAATTGATCAAAACAGCAATGGGCAATTTATGGACATTCGTAATGAGGGTCTAAAAAGTTTCAAAATCAAAGCTCTCAAAAGTGCCTCTCATTCTCCCAGCCTGAGAGCTGCGGTTGATGATGGAAATTTAGACGTCCTGTGAAATTTAGCTTCTTGCATGTAAAGATAATTCAACCTTTCCCTTGTGATAATGCAGTTTTGCAAGAGCAACTAATACATCTAATGCATCTATTGCATTTGGTTTAGATTTCAAGGAGGTGTTGAAATATTGAACTACAGATAAATCAAGCTCTCGAAAGCATTCGCTTATACTAAAAGGTAGCCAACTCTCTTTGAAGATCATTGGTTCCTTGGGACACATGGTTGCTCCAAGATTGGGACGGTTAAACAAGAAGAGGAAAAGAAATCGATGAAGGTTGAAGCTCATCTTTAGTTTGGCAGGATCCAACTCATAAATGCGATCGTTAAATCAAAACAGAATAGGTGAAAAGTATATTGATTTATTTACCTGATGAGATGTGGGTTCATGAATTCTGTCCTGACAGTCGCAAGGACCTCGTTCGACCCATATTCAATCAAAGTCAGTTCACCAGCATTGAAGATCATGCATACCTTTAAAAAAGTACGGTATAATCAATAAAAAAAATCCTCAGTTGTTTTGAAGACAGTATTGAGTGTAATCATGCATGATGTCATAACGCAAAAACTCATCACATTTTCATATTTAATTACTTATACACTGAAAAATATAAGTAACACGTTACTGTGTTACATTGGGTCATATCAAAACTACATAAATACAATACTAATTGCAATCTTATGTAATCAAGTAATTATAAAAATCTAAAATAAGAAACCAGTCCTTAACATGAAAATTTCAGTCTAATATATATAAAATATGAGAATATTTATCTTTTACAGGCTGATTCAAAAGAAACTAATTTTCATGTCTAATAAACAAATAGATACGGGATAATTCTATAATTAAATTTATTTTGCCCTTACATTTTCATTTTCAAAGAAGAATTTCTCATTTCCACCAGTAACTTGCCAAGGCACCTAAAATGGAAATAGCTTATAAATCAGAGAAGATGGATGGAAAAATTTTAGTTAAGAATATGATTTTAGTTAACTAATTGAAAGAAAGCATGAAAATACAGAGATTGATACCAGTAACTAGATAAATATAGAAAAGAGATGATGAAATTAAAATCAAGGTCTCAAGAGGTTTTTCAGAGCAGAAAAAAGAACTTTAGCTGAAAGAAGTTTCAGCAAAAATTTTTCTTCCTTCATGGTTCAAATTCGAACTCATATGAGCTATTTTAAAAGATACGGCTGATGGCCTAATCAAAACGTACCTCACTAAGTTTGTTTGTTTGCAAATCTCCAAGGAGTACCGTATCTGAGGTATGCGCCACAAGGTATCTGTCCTTTCCCATGATGCTGACTTTGTCAATCTCGTACCCATAATGAGACTTCAGTACTACTCTTGCACCAGAGGATAAATTTTTCACAATGACCTGAAGACAGACAAAAAATTTACAAATTAAACTATTATGGCTTCCATTTGGATCAAACAGAAATGCTATTTTCAACGACGTGCTTCAGTAGCTAGTATGCAATTAAATAAATGACAAATGAGTTTAAAATTTGACCACTTGCAATGTTAGTTTAATCTTTATTTTCTTTGTTGTATTATCAAACAATATTCTTGCTATCTTTTTTAGCACTATACATTGCTCATTCCTTGACTACCATCTTTAGAAGATTTTAGAAAACACAACTAGGTGATTTACTAGTCGTATAATCGGTTTTACTATCTCATCAGCTCACTACAACTTTAACTTGCTGCTACCAGTTATAAAACATGACAAAAAAACACAGCCAAGTTGCAGCATTATCTTCACCTGTCAATATACAGACTATATTCTCACTGATCAAGAAAAAAATCCACAAATCAAGAATGGAATTTATAGTGTTTCCGCATCTTTATATACTTTAGGCCAACAAATAGATCACGTCTTACCTGACTAAGGCCCACATATGTCATCTCAAATTTGTTTTTGTACACCGTTCGTTTCAATGCACAGTCGAACAGCTCGACACCACCACACAACGTGCCCTAAAATTTTAAGCATTGATAAAATGTAATTAAATCAAGCAAGCAAAAATTCAAAGCAGTTTTATGTTTTCTTCCATTTCGACTTGCAAAAACCAGGAGCCGTTCGAGCAGCGAGGATGGAAACAACATTCATTTTTGCCTGAACCAGGAAGGTTGTAAGACAAATAAGTCAATCGCAGCAAGAGAAAAAGTCCTTTCAGCTTCACTTAAAAGAAGCGTGAAAGAGTATCTATCAAACAGAAATTAACTCAATCTTGTGGTTCAAGAATACCAGAATAGACTAGAGCAATTTTGTTGAAAGGGCCATGGTTTTCTGTGAAAGATAAGACGAAGGAAAACTTGAAGGAATATGGCTTTTAAGGCAGATTGGTTGAAAAACAGGCAGGAATTTGCATGTTAATTGTTTGGAAGGTTTTGAGCAGGAACATAGGGTGCATATTTTGCATATGTAGGTTTCCGAAACCACCGCACATCTTCTAGGGAAAGCCCATGTTACGCAAATGAACACCTTAATAAACCTGCTCCACCTAAGAACCCGCGGGATTCCTGCGCTTTAATTTCATCGCATACTTACCGCACAAAGTCTCGAGCCATCGCGTTTCCATGCAAGAGCAGATATGGTGTATAAATTTGCAATTTCCTTTGCTTTTCCTTCTTCCCAAGCACCTCTTCTTGGTGTCCAGTTAAAAATTCTCAACCTTCATAAAACAAATTAAATCAAACCTAAATATGTTGATTACAACGCCATATTACTGAACCTGATAAATGCTATCTAATAAAAGTAAAATTTTCCATGAAATTAAACGAAAAATAGAAGGAAAGAGTGCAAATAATTTCTCTGCAGCTTCTGAAAATTTAATACCGAGGATAATCTAAAGATAGCATATATATTTGGTATGATGAAATCAAAGGGAAAATAATAGCGAAATAACAGACATGATACATCTCTCAAATTGTAGTAAGAGGACTCTCCTTGCTTTCTTCTAAAGTGCTTACCTATCAAAACTTCCCACAACAAACGATTGCCCGCTTGGACTGCACATAGCAACAGTAAACTCTTTTTCGTCTTCTTTGGAATAGTCAAAATTTTGTAAGACTCGGCCTAAAAAGGAAGATCTATATATATTTTCTAGGAACATGTGTATTTTACATTAATAGAAGGAATTCGAAAGGAAAGTAAAGCAAAGCAAAGTAAAGTAAATTGAAGTAAAGTAGTGCAAAGCAAGGCAAAACAATGCAATGTGAAGTGAAGTGCCGTAAAGTAAAGTTGACGCATGAAAAAAAGGAACCAGTCTTTCTAAGCGAAGCATGGTGGATTAGAAAAGACAAGACACATTTATAATAACTATATTTCACCTTCATTTCCGTATGCAACAATTCTTTTGTCACAGCCAGCAGCAACGATGGTAGAACCCCAACAAAGAGCATACGGGGCGCAAGAATGGCGAACTAACTGACCCTGCAAACGGAGGTGAATGTAAAATCTTTGTCACAAAATTTGCTACCATACCACTATCCTAATATAAATACCAAACTAAGATGATGTTTCTCTCGTTAGTTTCTTGTTGCATAGCATCATAATCCTGTTCAACGTATCTACAGTTCTGATTACCGGGAGTAAAGAAGGTCGCCTTTAGTATAGGAGCTTTCAGGAGTGCCAAAAGTCCAGAAAAGTTGTTGACCTTACTCCGGACAGAAACATATCGGAAGGCAAACTTTCCTCAAAAGACAATAGAAAATAGGCATGGCTTTGAGTGTGACATAGGAGTTAATATTGTTTTTCGCAGGCCTTTCACCAGATAGTGACCTTGTGACAGTAATGTTTCCCTAACTCTAGGAGTGCCGGACGAAAAAACAATTTCCCAGTATATCAAATTTCGCTTTAACTGTTGGTGCATGTGAAAATGAGATATGAACACCTTACAAAGAAATCCAAAGAAGAATACAAAGACCTAGAGAAGAATACAAAGACCTTGGCAAAGATTTAAAAATTCAACAAATACTTTGTTTAACTAGTTTTAATTTTCATTCGTTGTGAAAATTTCATTTCTCTAAATGCAATAAAATAGCTTACTTGAGATAGACCGCTGCCTTCATCATCAAAGAAATATCTCACAATTGCTCCATCGATGTGGCCAGAAAGAATACCTTTGCCTGAAGGGCTTAAAATTGATGAAAAAGAAAAAAAATTTAGGAACCATCCGTGGAAAGATTCTTTTTTTCTGAAAATCATTAGAAGAAAACGGCCAACAAATCTACTTGGGTGATTTTTATGTGGCTACAAAGATGATACAAATTTTCTTTGCAAGTAGTTAAGACTTCATAAAGATAGATTTGATGCTGAGGGAAGAAATGTATTGCCATTTTAGAACTGTTTAGTTAACCTTAGGCTTGTCAAATGAGCAAGAATTACTTTATGCATTTTGATTATCTGTTGTAAAAACTGCAAAATATATTTAGTGTATCGTTAATAAAAGAGATAAATTGTCTTTATTGAACTTTAAAGATTGAGGAAAACTCTAGTAACTTACTTTGAGCACAGCGAAGTTACAAAGGCATCAGTGCCATAAACAGTTTGTGATTTATTTGATTTTAAGTTGGCAATTCGAACCTGTGGAAGAAAGAATAAAATTAAAACAAAACATTTATCACAGCAGCAGAGCAAAATGCAATTCGTTTTCTGTTTGAAATCCACTGAAATGAATAACTGTGTTGTATGGCAAACCTCAAATTTTAGAAAAAAGTGACATCATTATTTAAAAAACTAAAACGTGCTATCGAAAAAAGTCTTTTTTTGAAGGCACAAGAATCAAACTTTTTGCCACACAAAGGCAAATCTTGATGATGGTTTTATTTGAAAAGGATTTCAGGCAATCCAATGTCTGTGTTATATGAGGAAATCAATATAAAAAGTACTGACCTTCCCATCTGCAAGTCCAAAGATGACAAAATGCTGCTCTGGTGGCCAAATTAAACAGGTAACTGAGCTCTGTAAAATTATCAGCAAGTCAAATTATTGAACAACTGCTTGATAGAACAAAATGCTTAAATTGAGCAAGAAAATGGAAGTATGACTTAGCATAATAAAAAGAACTTTTAGGGGCAACAAAGTAGAGGAATAAATAGCAGGCTGCCTGCGACTTTTTTAAGGAAAGCTTGCAATAATGTATATCAGAAAAGTATACCATCATTAGGAAAACTCGGCAGACTTAATTGAAGAAGGGCAACTAGAGAAGAACATAAAGACCATTATAAAGATTTAAAAATTCAACAAATACTTCATTCAACTGATATTCAAATCTACAAGAGGTACAATTTTTAGTTGACTAACTTCTAAATCTTTTTATGTGAGGGTCATTGCTTTTGAATGTATCATCATACTTAATTTCAAGAAAATAGAGTTGTTGTGATGAGGCACAGCAAGTAGCAAAGGAGATGAAATGATAGTTAATGATAATGTTATATAAGCAACACCACAAAGTAACTACTAGGAGATCACTAATAATATGGCTTTTTCATAGTGGTATTATGGGGAAACATATGAGTTATATACATACAATACTTTTCACAGTCTCATACTTTAAGTTTAAGAAAAGTTGGGAAAATTTCTGGTGCTTAATGCTCTTAGGAATGTTCTAAGGATGTTAACTTTCAGCATGCAAAACCATGATTTTTTCCACTTCTTAAGCAGTTTAAAGACATTGCAAATTCTCTGATGTGCAAATTAAAATGGGAAAAAATAATTACAAGTTATCTATAACCTCAAAGGAATTCAGAATTTTCTTACCTGCTGAATGAATTTGTTACAAATAACTTTCTTGTCACCCCTGGAAAACATGTTTTCAATTAGACAAAAAGCCTTTCCGACATCAAAAGAATATAATAATTGATGATGATAATGATGAAATGATAAAGACATGATAAATATCAAATCAATACTTACCATTCTTCACCAATTTTGTAAACAAATAGAATGTTGTCTGTTTGGCCAACTGCAATTCTGGTTCCATCTGGAGAAAATGCCAATCCTTTGACCATATAGCCCTTTTTTCCAGTCTGCAAAGAAATAAAATTAATGGAAATGATCCCTGGCTTAGCGTGTTCAACCCTCCAAAAACATGAAGATTTGATCTTACAGATTTCAAAATTCTTACAAGAATTACAGAAAACAGGCTTTCTTTGACGCCTTGCACATTCCTGAAAAAAGGGTCAGGTGCCTTTCACCTTCCTACAAGATGGGTCAGGCAACAGCTTTCAATATAATCTTCAAACAACAATTTTAAAACTTTAGCTCTTGCTGATAATTTTTCTTGTGTCTATTTTGGCTGCAAATTGGGTGTCATAGAGAATTTTTTGGATAGCAGCTGTACAGCTCTTTCTCTGTCCAGGTGAATATTTTTCAAGGGTGTTGCTTGGCAAATAGGGAAACTAGAAAACTGAGTCTGCAACGATTTCTTCTGAGCCAAAACAGGTGTGACATTTTGTGACATATTGTATTAATGTGTCACAAACATTTGCTCGGTCCTTAACTGGCATTACCTTTGGATCTCCAGGTTTTGTGGAAAACTTGTCCCTCCTTTCACCATTATCATCAAAGAGAATAACAACTCTGTCTGTGGTGACAACAGCAAATTTGTTGTTTGTTGGTGACCATGCCATTGACGTCACCTTTGCAGCACCATCCTTGCAAAAAAGGCAAATGCAAACTATTATACATCAAACATATATGTTTTCATCAAATTATGGTCTCCGATTTTTTAGAATTTTGATTATGAGAGCTCAATAAACTTCCAAACATTGTTTGTGATTTGATAAAGACAAAAATATGATCTAGCATTTCTAGTGTTACTGTAAGAATTCCTTTCGAGTAATTTTTTATCCTTGAAACCTCATATAATTCTATTTATTTACTATCTATTAAATCCATATTCATACGTTGTGGAACTTTGAAAACAAACGATTCCTATGTGTTAAAAATGAAATGAATCGCCGGTTCAGAGTTCTCCTTGCACTTTTCAAACCACTTTTAATAATCACAACTCACTTGCGGTGACAGCAGTGTCTTTAGATATTTCAGCTGCATTTTAGAAATAATTAATCACACAGATCGATTATATTTTCAAAGAATTTCTGCAAATACTGCAACGGTTCAAATTGCGAAGCAAGAAGGCTGACCGGCCTAGGCCAAGGGATCGTCGATCTTCCTGACGTGCAAAGCCCAGTAGGTTTAAAACAACGTCGTGCGATACAATATTAATGATTTATTTCTCTAAACATAACAATTTATCTTCAGTGTTTCTTTAATTCAAATAATAGTCATTTATTTGCAAGAGCAAAATCCAACCAAACATTGGCCTAAATAACAGCCAACCTCGTTTTGATTATGGTATCCCAAGCAACCCAAACAATAACAACGAAAGTGATGAAAATTTGCGCACAAGCCCCCCGTTT
>OZ025203.1:3986767-4006767 GCA_964019065.1 Catostylus mosaicus
TTATTATTATTATTATCGTTACTATTATTATTAATTTATTTAATTCTAGGAATGTTGGAAAAGGTCAAAAAACGGAAACATAACTTGGCTTGCTCTAACTGCTTTCTTTAGCTTATTTGCTATATTGTTGTTGTAATGGCTAGTCTACTGTTAACATCGCATGTTTAGCATACTCATACCTCTTTTATGCCTCGATTCATGTATATCTTCGCACATTTTCTCAAATTCCGGATCAAGGTCTGCATAGATCATTGCATGGGCGGTGTCTCTAAGCTCGCATGCCCGGTTTCTCAACAGCCGGTCGTACGTATCCCGGTCCGGATTATATTCTAAGCAGTTATTGGTTATGAGATCAACATCCTTTAGAAATTGTTTGCATGAAATGTATTTATGTGAATTGATCTTGGTCATAATTGTTGATAGATCCATTGGTTCTTTGATAACTTGGAAATAATCTGGTACCTGGGGAACAGAGCAGAAGAATATGAGAGAAAGTATATAAAAAATTTACAAACGTTGTATTCGATAACGTGGGTATGAATTGTATCTAAGACTAGACAAAATACCAGTGCTTGGAAACGCTTCTGAACCCTTCGCCCCGGTGATTATATAGCTGCATAGTAACATGAAAGGCGTTTGCTCAGATTGGGGGTAAAATAATGGCAGAAGCAGTGAGAAATGAATGTTTAGAGACAGGTTGAATCAACTGTTGAAGAAATTAGTCCCCCCGTTTAAGAAATAACTACCTTTCGCATACGTTTATTTGGTCAAACGGCTCCTTAGTGGATGAAAGGATTACCTGAAAAAAGCCTTGCACCATTAGATCCTCTCCTGCAGAATTTTATATTCAGTATTCAAATACAAACATAAGGTACAATTGTGTTTTATATATATAATTAGCCTTTGCATTGCCTTGTTTTGTGTTGTCTTAAAATCGTTCCATTAAAGAGTATGGTGCAGTGAAAACACAACAGATTTGAATGATATTTGCAAAATAGAACATTATAGACTTTAATTAGCGAGATATAACCATTAAAAATGACAGGATTATAAATCAAAATAGAAAAAAACATAAAACAAAACGCACCCGTTTTGTCTAAAACAATAAATACCTCTTCTAGATCGACCGGTTTTAAGAATTCTTTAAATTTCCTATCAGCCATCAACTTCCATACAATCTGCCTCAAAAACAATCGAAGCTCACGTAGCGTATTTTCTTCCATTTCACGTAGATTCTTCAGTTCCAGATCGGATAGATGCCTCTTCGGAGGAGGCGGTGCAACGGGTAAAACTTCTAATGTTCTGGCAGTTGCTGAAACATAAGGAATTATAATTGTTGAGAATGTGTTTTAAGTAGGAAGAGAAACATCTTCAGGCATAGATAATGGCTAAAAATACATAGGTATTTGCAATCTCGAAAGATTTGTTATTCGCAAGTATATCCTAGAATCTTAGCATAGCTGTCATTGCTCTCAATTGAGAAACCAATCACAAGGCCATTATATTTCAATACCACTCAGTCTATTTTGTTCTTTTTATTTGCATCACAACAACAGCAGATGAAGAAAAGAGAAGAGAAGACAGAGAGGAGAAGAGAAGGGAATAGAAGAGAATAGGAGAGAATAGAATAGAAAAGAAGAGAAGAGAAGAGAAGAGACGAGAAGAGACGAGAAGAGAAGGAAAAGATAAAAGACGACAAGAGAAGAGAAGAGAAGAGAAGAGAAGAGAAGAGAAGAGAAGAGAAGAGAAGAGAAGAGAAGAGAAGAGAAGAGAAGAGAAGAGAAGAGAAGAGAAGAGAAGGAGAAGCGAAGCGAAGAGAAGAGTAGAGAAGAGAAGAGAAAAAAGAAGAGAAGAGAAGAGAAGAGAAGGGAAAGAATAGAAGAGAAGAGAGAGAAGATATAAAAGAAGATAAGATATGTAAAGGAAGAAAGAAATAAAGCTAATATTGTGTTTTTTTAACGTTTCCATTGTCTT
This sequence comes from Catostylus mosaicus, assembly GCA_964019065.1. Lineage (NCBI taxonomy): Eukaryota > Metazoa > Cnidaria > Scyphozoa > Rhizostomeae > Catostylidae > Catostylus > Catostylus mosaicus. Next base: position 3,988,742 of record OZ025203.1, read on the forward strand.
GTTACACAAAAGTATTTTTTAGCCTTTTTTGTTGCATTCCAAGCATTATTTTTATAGTTTTTATAACAGAATATTGATAACAAAAGCAACGCAATAGGTCATTGCCTTTCCGCCACTGTAACAAAAAACCTTCTGTTTAAATCGTCCTTGATATAAAAGGCCTTTTATCTTTATTTTTGTTCGAAGGTAAGGTTCTCATTGATGCTGAACAGTGTCATTCTTTTGATGGTAATCCTAAATACTGGTCCCCATCAGTACAAAAAGACATAGAAATGAAAAAAATATGAAAAAAACTTTACAAACCTGTTGACTTTGGAGCTGGTGGTGGCTCCATGGCATTCTTTAAAAACAAATCTTGGAAGAACATCCGTCTTTGGTTTTCATCAGGTTCGTTTATCTCAAATATCTAGAGAAAAAGTGGTACAAGACGTGATAATGTTGGCGCGAAGAAACTTCGCGAATATCTAGAAGCAGCTGCATCCAGATATTGAGGATAATTAGTTAACCTTAGAAATGACCTATTCTTGCGGAAGGTCACAGGGCCAAAGATCTGGGTAAAGGAAAGGGATGAGTAGCCGTGTAACACGTAAAGTGAGGAACCAAATTGCAGACCGGATTCCTACAGGAATACTTGCGAAAATGTATATAAACGCCATAGAAATGAATCAATCCAGAAGGTTAGGGATATAAAGGAAATAGGACTAGACAATAAATGTACTTTATATCACAAGTAACAAGGAAGTAAAGAACAAAATAACAGGCTATCTATCAGATTCTTGAGGAATACTTGCGACAATGTATCTAGCTAGCGGAGATAGGGAACAACAAAAAGCGGGAGGAGCATACAGGAAATATAAATAGATTATATATTCATATATCATATGACTAATATTCCACCCCGTTCTATAACAATTCTTCAAAGAATGGTATCAAATGGAATGAGAAGACTTACCTCATTATATAACAGCGAGAATAGATCTTGTACTCTGCATGGCAATTCTGCAAAGACAGTGTTACTTGTTGCTATGAGAATCACGGGTAAAGAAGCTGGAAGATCATCTAGTAAGGTAAGAAACGTTGCCCTGCATGTTTCGTTGATCGAGTTCCACCAAACGTCTACATGAGGAAGGTAGATAATGCATGGAGCAGTTCTTCTTGCTTCTGTGAAAATCTGCAACATAAATAATCTTCATTGCAAGATGAAAAAAAGAAAACTGACTTGGATGACGAGGAATAGGAGTGAAAAGGAAGAAAAAGTTGAATAATAGAAGAGATTAGAAGAGAATTTAAGAGAAGAGAAGAGAAGAGAGAAAATTAAAAAGGAAGAGAAAAGAACAGAAGTGAAGAGAAAAGAAGAAAAGGAAGTTAAGGGAAGGGAAGGGAAGGGAATGGAAGGGAATGGAAGGGAAGGGAAAGGAGTGCAGAGAGAGAAGAAAAGATGAAGAGAAGAGCAGAGAAGAGAAGAGAAGAGAAGAGAAGAGAAGAGAAGAGAAGAGAAGAGAAGAGAAGAGAAGAGAAGAGAAGAGAAGAGAAGAGAAGAGAAGAGAAGAGAAGAGAAGAGAAGAGAAGAGAAGAGAAGAGAAGAGAAGAGAAGAGAAGAGAAGAGAAGAGAAGAGAAGAGAAGAGAAGAGAAGAGAAGAGAAGAAAAGAGAAGAGAAGAGAAGAGAAGAGAAGAGAAGAGAAGAGAAGAGAAGAGAAGAGAAGAGAAGAGAAGAGAAGAGAAAAGGAGAAGAGAAGAGAAGAGAGGAGAAGAGACGAGAAGGGAATGGAAAAAAGAGATAAAAAGAGAAGAGAAGGGATAACAAGAGAAAAAGAGCAGGAAAAATAAAGGGATCAGAAGAGAATAAAAGAAAATGAAGATGCTGATGCTAAAATCAAAGCTAATGCCACACAAACATTAGGTTAAAATAAAGAAGCAATCGTTTCGTGATGCTGTGCTTTTGTTGCAACAACGTACCTGTGAGCAGGCCTCTTCTGGCATTCTTGCAGAGACACCAAACAGCGACGGCAGATCCAACACATAGACCTTGAGATGCTCCATACTATGAAGAACTGCTGGTGCCAGGTGAGTGGACTGTCCCATACCTTCTCTACCCGTAATCAAGAACCTTGCTCTGTGTGACAGCTTCTTCAGCTGAGCTCGTTCTATGATGTCTAAGAAGTCGTGTTGTTCAATTGGTGGAGTGTTTGCTCTCTGCGTGGCACGCGTTGATCTTCCGTATGACAATGGCTCGTATATACTTGGTAGTCGATCGTCATCATCATCCGAGGAATCGTTGCAAATGTCTCCGGGAATAAGGGCTCCTTTTGAGGTGACACTTCCCGATGAAGATGCAGCCGTATCTACAAGATAAAGACCAACTCATTGATGGCAAACCTGCTGAAATTTGTGAACTACCAACAATAGATTGTTTCAAAAAATGACGTAAAACGCATCTAAAAAGCCACAACCCGAAACAAAACACCTTTGAAGGACAGCAATGCATAGATACAATCTGTACAACTAGAATATTTAGTTGTTCGGCTACACAGAAGGAGACAGGGTGCCATAGATTTAGCAGAAATGAAATAGTATATCATCATCAACATCATCAATTCAAGTCCTACTTCCAATCTAACGAAACGCCTAAGTTATTAGTGAGTCACTAATAGTGACAAGCCCATTATCACAAGTAGTGAAGAGGTAATGCATGCAGTGGCGGATACTTTTGTCAAATATTGGGGGGGGACAAGCCTATTGTTTTGGTAGGATGACATCACACATTTCCATTAGTTTAGAACAAAGGACTATTGTCTTCCAAAAGATTGGGGGCCACCGCATCCCTCAAAGTGTCCGTCACAGCATGTATTTACGGTCATTGTAGCTTATTAGAGAAACCATATAGACAGCATTAATAGACTTACCGTTAACCATATTAGCGGGCGGAAAAAACTCCCTTATTCTCTGTAGAATTGACTCCAATGTAGATTCAAGCAGCGGTCTCATTATGCGATGCAAAGCTCTCCCAGGCGAGACAACAGCACGCTGTGATGCCGGCACAACTTTCTTCACAGCATATTGAAAGTCTTTGATGGTTATTTTGATCTTGTCAGTATCCAGGACTAATTTCTTATTCGTACTATAGATCTGTGGGTATCTTCTGCGCAGGGCAATCAATGCTGCTTCTGTACATAAGGCTTTGATGTCAGCACCACAGTATCCTACGCACTGATCTGCTAGCTCGTTGATAAAATTCTTTGATAAGCGCGGCTGCCATTCTTTGGTATGTATTTCTATGATCGATCTACGAGCCTGAAAGATACAATTATCATTAGAGGGATGAATAAAAGTTTCTGCTTATAGTCTATTAGCATCAGGCTATTCTACCGACCAAAAACTCTCCCTGGCCGCTATGCACAATCGCATGATTCCGCCACCAGCAGCGTTCATACCTGCGCCACATTCATACCTCTGGTTGGAGAGAAGCACAAGCTTGTATCAAAACCTTGCCCAAGGTTGCTGTTCCTACAAATGATAAGGGCGAGGATTCGAATGTTTGGATCGTTATTCATAGAACTTACTTATTACACCAAAGAAGCCAGTCAGAATGCATCCAGAAAGAAGTTTAAATCCAACCGCGAGATATTTGATGTTGGGAGGCAACTATAAAGGATTTGCTAGCCTGGTGATTTATATCTGAAAGCACAGGGTGAAAAATTCCATCAATGATTTGTATCCATTTCTAACTAAAATGCAAACACTTACTATTCTATTCGGCAAAGTAAACAAGAACTCTCGGTCAAATCTTCCAGGTCTTCTCAAGGCAGGATCAATTGAGTCAATTCTGTTAGTTGCTCCAATAACAACGACCTCACCACGTGAATCTAAACCGTCCATCAATGCTAGCAAGGTAGAAACTATTGAGCTATGGATTTGATCTTGCCTTGTGGAGCGGACTGGTGCTAAACCATCGATCTCATCAAAGAAGATGATTGATGGTCTCATAGAATAGGCCTATAACAAGAGATGAGAAAACACTTATTGCCAAGAACATTTGATATTAGTCAAGGTCAAGGTCAAAGTCGGGCTAAAGGTCAAAGTCAGGGTCAAGGTCATTGGCAAGAGCAAAGTCAGTTTCAAGCTTGGGTCAAGATCAATGTCAGGGTCTAGGCTGGGTTAGGATCAACGTCAAAGTCAAAGTCGGGGTTAGGGTCAAGGTCAGGGTCAGGTCAAGGTCACGATCAAGGTTAAAGAATGGGCCAAAGTCAATGTGAGGTTATAGTGAGTGCTTTGCAGACATATTGTGCTTCAATGTGACGTAAGGCTAGGGTTAGCTATATGCCGGGGATATACCCATCAAAAATGATCTTTGTTCCTGCTACACTGCTGTTTATGGGGCCAAAATTGATCGCTTAGAGGTGGATATTTCGTCACTGACCTGATCGAAAAGCAGCCTGAGTTGTCGTTCTGACTCACCAACCCATTTGCTAAGGCAGTCAGCACCTTTCCTCATAAAGAAAGCAACTTTATGGCCTTCACTGCTAGATTCATTCGCCAATGCTCTAGCAACAAGAGTCTTTCCTGTTCCTAAAAATAAAAAACGCGTGCTTAAGTTTATCTTTCTTGAACCAGCTGCTTTTTGCTTGTGTCAAACTGAGTTTAATGGGACAGGATCAAAATATAGTTTAGTTGAATTGCCTACCTGGTGGACCATAGAACAGAACACCACGCGGCGGTGCGATTTTAAACTTTTCGAAGACTTCTGGGTATAATAATGGGAAGACAATCATTTCTTTCAACGAGCGGATGTGCTTATCCAAACCACCAACGCTTTCAAACGTGACCTTAAGAAACGAGGCAATACGAGTCAAAACCAAGATGGCAGATTTTTTACTTAATGCGAAATGACGTAAGCAAAGCTATCCGGTGACCCATATCCCCCAACTCTCAAATCTAAGAGTGAGACACCTACAGAAATCGCAAACTACTGACACTAGATCGTTTAAAAACAACTTAAAACGAACCTATAGAGCATCTATGGACCCCGAATCATATATCTACAAAATAACTTTGTTTGATAACATAAAATGAAAGCGGGACCTTTAACTTTTGTCGCGAAATTCGCCATTAATTCGCGAAATTGCGCGGCATTTGCGTTTTCTCGATCAAACAGTGATCATAAATTTTTCTAAAGCATATTTAAATGGGATTTCAGTTGATTTCATCTGCGCTAAATTTTTTTTTGGTACATAATGCTTCTCTGGCTAGCATTCAGCACCTAAGAGAATATGGAGGTATGGCATATGGAGGTTTAACGTGTGCTGTTATCAACAGGCATGCTATGTTGTAGCATTTACTGTCCTTACACAGTCACATATCCTTAAGGCTAATGAAATGGAGATGGGCGTGGCTCATACATCAAATAGTGTGGGAAGAACTTTAACTGTAAATTTCTCCTTTGAGTAGCGAATTCTCCTCAAACACTTTATCAAAATAAGACCTATTGAACAATATATCAAGGAATACATACTCTTTTGTCAATACTCATAGGGTCAACATCTGCCAAACTAGAGCCAATTCCTTGTCTATCTCTCGCCCTTTCCCGATCTTTTAGAACACCAAATATGTCACCAGTGTTGAAATTCATAGGAAGGCAACGGGCTCTGGCCTTGGCCATACTTTTTGACTTCCGCCTCTCAAATCGATGCTCATCATCTGAATCACCTGAAGAGGAGGTTGATGATCCGTAATGCTTTCGCTTATGTGCACTGCTGTGTTGTGGCATTTTGTGCCTCCTTTGCTTGTGCATTGGACTATGTGGCACTGCATTGTAGAATGCCTCTCTCCTCCTTGATTTTCCTGCCAAGAATAATTAGCAAAGGTATTAAGTATGTGAACTGTAGAGTGAATCACTAAGGGCAGGGAGACTTATGTGGCTAGGCCATCTGATGCAAGAACAACCCAAAATAACAGCGAGAAGGCCATAGAAGAACATCTTAGAAATGTGTAAAGGCCACAGAGAAGACAAGAGTTGACTTGGATACCAACTATCAAACTGGATCTTTCTGAAGCAATTAAAATATTAGCTACAGAACAGCAATTGACATCTGACGAAAATGGTGTAGTATTGTAAAGAGTGTTATGAAGTACTAAATATGTTTGAAACTATAGGTAAAAAGTTGGTAAAACATTAAGTTGGGGAATAGCAAGCTGCTTTTCAAAGGTTATGCTAAATGATATGTTGTTAATATACAAAGAAAGAACTAAGGAATCATAAAGTTGGTGAAGATGATGACATCACAACTAAACTGTTACTACGAAAGAGCAGAGGGCTTATCGTTTGATAATTTCACATGATTTATCTGATTTTCATAGAGAGTTGGACAGAGTAGTTGTGCATATAACCTGTCCTGGATGCCATAAACAAGCTGCATGTGCCTGAGATTCTTCTGCCTTACCTGATATTGGTGGGGCAATATAGCGTCTTGTTGTGGGTCGTCTTTCTCTGAATGAATACGGTCGCTCTTGACTACCTTGGTCTTCTTCTTGCTCTTCACTCTCATCATCATCATCGTCATCATCTTCATCATCATCTTCTTCATCGCTGTCTTCCTCATCGTCATCATCTTCTTCTTCATCTCCAGCATCCTGCTGATCAACATCGTCTTGCTGTGTCAAGTTTAATAACAAAGTTTAGGTCTAAATGTTTACCTAGTTAAACTCATCATGGAAAAAATCTATCCCGTTTGCCATAAATTTGAACAGTTTAGTTTAGGAACAGAAAATCTGTCATCCAGACTTTATTTAGCAAGTAAAGTAAATAATAAAAATAGGCTGCCTACTGGATTCTCAATGAATACTTGGGATGTCTGAAGATGGCATCAAGCGTGAAACTTTAAGTTACAACTTTAACCATTGTGTTCTGTAACTAAGTTTAGTATCGCTCTGCTTCTTTGGCGTCGAGCATTATTTTTAGTAGAGGGGTAAACAGCAATTTTCATTTTTTGGGATAATGTATACAAATAACAAAGATATGGAACAACACAAAGTGGCATGAGTGCAGCGCAAATACAACTAGATTCTGATTCATAATCTATTACTAATATTTCGTACCAGAATATAGGGCTACTTCAGAGTATTGATAATGTTGATAAATGATTTGAAGAAGCCCTGAATGCTGGGGTAAAATATTGATGAAAAACTATAATTGTAATCTGTTGTAATTGCTTCCATGTTCCTACAGCTTTGCATCCTTCCTTATAACTATCATCAAGATTTTAAGCAATACTATACAATTATGTAAACAGCAATTTTCATGCAGTACAAATAAACACATAAAATCCAAGAACTTTCTCACTTTTCCTCCCTTTTCTTGGGGGGTTTTTGCTGAATCAGCGACTGCATTTCTTACAAGCATGGTTTCGTTTAAAGTTCCATATACTTCTCGTCTTTGTCTTGAACTTCTCCTTGGTTCTGCATAGCTTTCTGCAACTGATGTTAAGTCCTCTCTGGCATCTGATGTATCTTAACAAAACAGTTAGAGTGTTATCAAACACAAAGTTTCTTACAACAAAATGACAAAATTGCAAAAGTGGGAAGGTCATGCAGCAAATCGTGAGCCTTTTTCAGATCCCTGTTCATGCATTCCTGCTTTCAGAAATACCCTCTTCAAGAGTTGCATGTAAAAGGCCATTAAGTCAGAAGGGAGATTATTAGAAAATATTGAAAGGAATTCTGGCACTTGAGTAACTAAATCTAGGATCTTCTATTGCCTTACACAGCTTCACTTACATAGCAGACTATCTTCAATGCCAGGTGTATCACTCAAGCAAACAGAAGTTCTGTAAAATAAAAAAGAATGTGATAAAATCAAAAGACATGACATATTCATATAATTGATCAATAACACTTACAGTGAAACTGAATTAAAACAGAAATATATAGGTTCTCGAAAATACAACTCATTCAAAGTGCTTGAGCAAAGCTGAACTGATGAAGGCTTTGTGGAAATGTTGAAAATGAATTGTACTTTTTCAGAACTTTTGGTAGAATCCCTTCATCTCTGACCCTTTTTGTACGGGGGGACAGCAAATTTGTCTGATGTAGTAAATGTCCAAGATATCCAAAGTCTTGATTAAAAGGTTGTCAAATTCAAGAGGGGCAAGAAATCTGTACAACTAACAAGTGTCCGAGTTACCCAGGGTTCAAGATAACAGGATTCTACTGTTTATACATGTTTGAAGACAAAAGATGCAAGGTCTAACTAGTTAACATTTTTCTTAGTGTGTTAAAACTTTTTTTTTAAACATCCACGTGATTTGATCAGAATGCTGAGTGGCGCAATGGCACACCCAAGACAATTTTTATGTGACTAAGATAGTGCACCTGGGCGGCCCTCAGATTTTGAAGTTTTTATATTTGTGCAGTGGTACCAACAGTGTAGGAGCGCACCTTGGGATTTTTGTATGGTTTTAGTGCATCCCCACCTGAGGTGGGAGACTATTGGTGCACCCAAGATCTTGTCAAGATCAGTCATACTCTGCAAACTGGGGATATGATGCATACAGCTGGTCATAGAAATCTCCATTCGTATCTATATGTATATGAACTCATTAGCTCGTGAACAACCAGGATTTCTCCTTTTTTGGTCGAGAGAGGAACATTTTAAATTTCAAATTAATTGAGAAAATTAGAGCCTAGTGCCACATGGATTCAAACCAGGGTCTCTGGCATTCCGGGCAAGCCTCTTAGAACACATCGCCATTCTCTTGATTAATGGACCTTTGAGTTGATTTCGACATTCATATGTATAGATATATTTATATTGATACATGTGGAACACCATTTAGAATTTATACAAAGAGAAATATTTATCAGATCATCTCAAGAAAAGTGATTTAATCATGAAACAGGCTTGCAGAAAAAATATTTCCACTTACTTAGCTCGAGCTGTGGAAGAACGTCTTGTAAAATGATTGTGCGGTGTTGCTGAGTCAGTCCTTGAATCAAAAATATAAGAAATCTCCCCATCATGCCTTCTTTTCTTACTAGGCTGCTTGTGTGATCTTTCTCCATTTACTAAAGCCTGAAATAGATTGAAAAAAGTAATAACTTAATTATCATAATAATCATTAACTTCTGATATAAACATACATATAAATTTATAGGGTATCAATTCTTTTGTAACAATACTTTATTTTTTTGAAGTAAAGTGAGAGATAACACAATTGCAAATGTTATCAATCGATTTAAGAACACTACTGGGTCAGGGGATCAATATCAAAGAAGATAGAATCAAAGACTGTGCACAATTGATGAAGGCTTGTTTTGCACAATTCTCTGAAGCCTTTAAAGGCCTGGATGTCTAAAGCGCTAAAATTTACATTCAAACTTCATTCTTCGCCTTTCGGTACAAACATAGCACAACATTGTCATTTCATAAGACTCTCGGCCTAAACAATGTTATCATTTGGCGGTATGATTAAGCAACAAATGACAAGCTGCTTATACCTGATAATCGACATTTTTGCGATTTGAGCGCCTTCCTCTCCCTGCTCTGTTCCGTTCCCTTTCCTCGGATGCGAATGACTCCTTGAATGAATGCCTAGTGTGCACCATTTTCTTCTATAATCACCGCTGTTTCAGCTTCACAGTTGAACCGCCATGTTTTTCTTTCTCCCGGATGTGCGCGCATATTTTCCCGCCATGCATTCGTCCCAGATCTCTTTTCAAAAAGTCACTGCTTTCCTCAATTTACCAAATTTGTCATTTACCCTGGGGGTCTTAAATGTGAATCTGGGCGCCACATGGATGTAATCCACCTAATTATAACAAAAATATAAATTTTTACGGTACTGAATTGTTCACTAGTCAGCTTACTTAATCAGCCCCTAGAGAGGTTGTCCTAATGCTGTCGAACTCCTTGAGACTTGCCGTAAGTTTGTGGAACTATGTGAGCCTGTCGTAAAGACGTCGAGCTACGGAAATCTTGCCGCAATGTTATCGAATTATGCGAATTTTGACGTAAATTTGTCGAACTATGTGAGTTTTGCCGTTAGTTTGTCAAACTTTGCGAGCCTGTCGTAAAGTTGTCTAAGTATGCGAGTCTTGCCGCAAGTTTGTCGAACTATATGGGTCTTGCTTACATAAAAAACGTTAATTCAAGGCTGGCTTCCATATAACTTTTATCCACCGGTGATCTACCTGCGACCCACCGGCTACATCCTTGCGGCACTAAGATTTCTAATGGAAACATTTCACTCTAACTGCCGGCGACCCACCGCAGTCATTAAAAAAAGGTTGACTCAAGTTCAACTTATTTTCATTGCGGCACCGGCGACCTTGAGAGTAATTTATATGGAAACATGACTGCGATAGGTCGGCGGTGCCGCAACAACGGCAACAACGTGCTTTAGATGTTGATGTTCTGCATTTTTGATTCCCTTTGAACAGCTGACCTGGAGAAGCCAATCAATTCTTCTTGAAAACGCGCCATTTTTATTGGTGAATAACGACAGAGTTGTTTTCTTCTTCAGTTCGAAAAAAGTTTTGGTTTATTGTTTGTTTGGTTGGTAGCTTGTTAAAATTCGGCATCGTAGATAGGTAAAGTTATATGAAAACCAGCCAAAGCCGGTCACGCCGGCAAAGCATGGTGACGCCTATGGCAAGCAGATGTCACCATATTCAGAAAAACCCACTTTTTCTCAGATAAACTGGGTTTTTCTGTAGAAAACCTACTTTCTCTGGAAAAACTTACTTTTTCTAGAGAAAAACCCACTTTATCTGAAAAATCCACTTTCTCAGGCAGATAAAGTCGGTTTATCTGAAAAACCCGTTTTTTTTACTGATAAATTGGGTTTTTGTATTGGCCTAATAGATTGTTTTTAACTTTTAGCAAAGAGTTTATCAAGCGAAGAGCTAGTAACATAGATCAGATGGCAATCATTTGCCTCATTTGTTTGACCTTTGCACGTGGCGTTGTTACTTCACTTCGCAGGTAGAGTAGATAAAACAGCAATGGCCACATTTGATTCTGTGCTAGAAAGAATCAGCAGAACAATAGCTCTTCACTTGATAAATACTAAGAGTTGATAAAGAAATTGATACAAGAAAAAACCCCACTTTTTCTGAGAAAACCCACTTTATCAGTTGAAAAACGGGTTTTTCAAATAAACCGACTTTATCTGCCAGAAAAAGTGGGTTTTTCTGACTATGGTGACATCCGCTTGCCATGGTCGCCGGCAGTTTAGACTATATGGAAACCAGGCTTAACCAGGCTTTAATAACAGGGAATGGTAATCATAAGCCGTTTAAGATATTGCTATTCGCTCTTTGTGAACAGAGAAAACTAGGAAAATTTTCAAGTCAAGGTTTGATGTTTTCCTTTTCAATTGTGTACGATTCGGTTCACTTTGCTCACTTGTTATGTATTTTTAGCTATTGTGCCTCGGGAATTTTCTTTGCCAGCACGCCTAGAATATTAGCCGTGACTCATGATCAATTAGAAAGAGGAACATCTCTCTCCATTGATATATATGAATAGGATCATAGGATGAAGTCTTTTTAAAACTTGAGAAACTCCAGGAGGTTGTTGTTCTCCTTTTAAGATAAACAAATCTCAAAGCACCAGAAACGGGAAAAGATGAAATCGTGAAAGTACAAACATTCTTATGGGCTCGCAATAAAAGGTGTAAACACAAAAAGTTACCAGTTTTTCATGGTTGGGTCTATTGCAAAGCAGTGTGTCGAAGAAGCGTTAAAAAACTGGCCTAAATCAGGTATGATTGTTTCTAGTAATACATCCAGAATAATAAACTCCGCTGTTTTGAGTCTATTTTTTCCTGCTCTTTCTTTGATTGCCCCTTTTAACGAAATCTAGAGCAATTAGTTTGAAATATGCTTGTTCTAGCATGCGTATCGTATTACTGAGATGTAAAAATCGTTGTTAAGTCCAAAGAGTGCCACAGTTATGGGAATATAAAATTGACTGCCGACCTGGGGAGTCGAAACAAAGTTCAACACACAAATAACAGCCTTGATGACAATCCATCATCGTAAGCAGAACACCTAAACGTTACATTTGGTGACAGAGCGGGAGGGTGGCGACTAGAACTTGAAGTTTCTTAATTTTTTTTTCTTTCATTTATTAACAGACATCAATGATGAAGTTTTTGCTTGGATCGTGCATATTGCTGTGTGGTTTTCTTCTTTGCCAAGGGTTTCTCATATTGCCGGGTAAGTATGCTAAAGATTTTGGCATGTAGATAAGATACCCCATCCCTCAGCGTGGGTCGTTTACTAGTGAAAAGTTTGGTGTCTTAAGCAAGCATAAATCTAAGAGATCCTAAGAATTGATTCACTTGTAACCAGTTTACAGAGTATGGCCGATCTTGATAAGATTTTGGGTGCGTCAACAGTCCCGCACCTCAGGAGCAAGTGCGCAAATACCGTACAAAAATCAGAAGGTGCGCCACTTCACTATGGGTACCGCAGCACAATCTGAAGAATAAACAAGAACTTCAAAATCTGAGGGGCGCCCAGGTGCGCTTTCTTAGGTATTTTAGAATTATCTTGTGTGCGCCTTTGTTATACTCTGCATTCTGGACTGGTAGCCCGCAGAACTCCTTATATCTCTTGCTTCGTTGGCTCTTTGCCCCCCTACCCCACCTCTAAATGACTGGACCCTTGCTATGCCACTGGCCATATTTTTTGGGGTACAGAGTTGATATTTGCCGACAGGGAAGTGTTTCTTTAGGACGTGGTCAACATACAAGGCAAGTGTCTCTTTAATTATATGCAGATGATTTCCTTAGCATCAGAGCGTTTTTTTATTTTATAAAAACTTCTTTGTTATAATTTGATCACGTTTCTTTCTTCCATAGGAACAAAATGGTGTGGTTCGGGAAATAAAGCCAAAAATTATAACGACCTTGGCAAATTCAGGAGAACAGATGCATGCTGCCGTGCCCATGATAAATGCTTCCCAGAGATCTTGCCTTTCCGCTCGGGCTATGGATATTGGAACTTCAGACCTTCGACTATCAAAGGGTGCAGGTGCGAATACCAATTGAAGAAATGCCTTGAAAGAATTGGTAACGGTGCCTCTAAGATGGTGTACCAGATATATTTCAAGTATCTTAAGCTCCCGTGTATGCTCTTCAAAAAACGCCGAGTATGTGTGAGAAAGAGATGGTGGAGGTGCGTAAAACACGGGTACAAGACAGTTGTTTCTCGTCTGATTCGTATTAAGGCGTAAGGCAGGATAAAACTGAAAGCGGAAGGTAGCTGCGATGGCTGGGTAACAGGGTGCAGAGTACTTATAAACATGATCATTTAGGAAACCTCTGCTTTCACAGGCTTGATTTTTTGTTATGTTCATATATTCATCCTCGTTTCAACATCATTACCTATCAGATATAATCTTTTCATTACCTGGTCTTTTTCTGCACACGTCGAGCCTGCAAAGCTTGCTGTAAGAGGCGTTTCATCTTGTGAAGTTGAATTGAGTCAGTTCAGATCGATGGTAGAGCGAATTAGAGAAACACACTCGTTACATTTTCAATAGCATTATAATTCAACTCATCCATAATCTAAAGTATGTACAATATATATATATAAGGAATCATGTGATCAATTAATAATGCGCATGCGTTGTTTATATGCATGTGATCAGTGTAACGAAATCCTGTTACATCCCCCCCTTCCTTATTAAAAAAATACTTGTATTTTTTGTATTAACGAATTTAATAAAAATAAAAGAGAGAATCAAAGTTATAATTTGCGATAATAAAGATGCATGCATAATGATAAATGGTACAGTTAACGACGTAAACGTGTAAAAGTATCCATGTTCAGTGACAGGATGTATACTCCTCCGTGCGGGGCACCTTCCATTTGGAGGAATGGGCACGACTTAATGAGTCCCCGGAGTCGACCATGTCTAGCTATGACGTCCCTACTTTTCGGGTATGACTCATAAATAAATTTGCATACTTGAGACGATACGGCAGATTTGGAGGGTAGGGCTTCAAGATATTTTGCAATCCTATATCCTACTTCTGCTAGGTCTGGGTTTGCTGCATAAGAGTGGTAGGGAGTTACTGTCTGTTCTTCTCCTATATCGACTTGGGGTTCGATTGTAATTTCGGGAGAGATATCGGATGGATCTTGGTCCGGAATGACAACAATCTTTTCAATATTGACTGGGTGTGGCCAGTCATGTCCCGAGTGCACATGGCGTATGTGTAAGAGATCAGATTTACCATGTGGATGGCCTGTTACGATGAAAGGGCCATCAAAATTGCGCAGAAAACGAGTTTTTTGTCCGCTTTTAGATGGAGCTGAGTCCTTGCGCATATAAACAATTTTGCCAACTGGCACGTTTAAATCTCGCGAAGCAATATCGTACAGTTCGCGTTGGCGACGGCGTAAATCTTCTTTTATGTTGCGGAACTGTTCATGTGCTTGTTGCTTGCGAGAAACAAGATTGTGAGCGTAGTGATCAGCTGGTAGTGGAGCTGGTGGTAGATCTAAAGCAATGGTTTCAGGAGATGGAGCATGGCGTCCAAAGACAAGAAAGAAGGGAGTGATGTCTGTCCTGTTACATTGCGGCGGGAGGGGGGGGGGGCTGAGAATATGCCGCCAAGTATTCTGCGCCTCACGGAGGCGAATCGCTGGCACACAAAACATATGTTGAAAAAGTGCAGAGGCTGTGTTCTCTTTGGTTGTTACTTGGATGCCAAAATCACAGTGGGAAAGTATGACAGCACAGTATTAATGAAATGAAAGCCCACTACTAATATTCGGGGTTTTTGAGAGATGGGTTGGGCCCCAGTGTTTGGGCAAACATGGGGTATTGACATGACTTTATATCATAGGAAAAGTTTTGTAAATGTTCTAACTCACAATGGGATAGAAAAATTCTCAGAAATTGAGATAAACGAAGACAATCATAAAACAGAGAGTAAACCCACAAGAAGAAATTTTAAGACACACAAGACAGAAATCCGGCAAATTGAATTTTGCTAAAGTTTTTTGAATAAGTTAATTAGGCTAACCTGCACATTCCATAACGATTTATATATTCACTCTTATTTTTTATACTTATACTGTTAATCAACATTGAATGAAATTAGATACTTTGATAGTCGAAATAAAAGTCGATACAAGGGTAAAGAAATTTAGGCTCTCCAGATCTTATCTTGCTTTTCTATTAAGCGAGTTTCTTATTACATGAAAAAACTAAAGTTGATATGGATCATTGTGAGTTCAGAAATTACTCGTTTTCCATCAAATTCCGCAGGTATCCATGGGTTGTTGAATACTCAAGGCACTCACCACCTTTCATCTTTAAACAGTCGAAGTCGAGGCATTTTGGTTTCAAGATTGCAAAGAACAGGTCCTTTACGTTCATAGCGACAGCGGAACCAACACGATTAAGACAGGCTCGGAACTCGCTGTCACATTTGCAAGATACAGTTGTGAATGTGTATGGGTTGTAAACATTGTACTTGAAAGTGTCGCTTTTGATAACATGGCTGCATTTGTCATGAGCGCGACAACATTTGTCAGTGCTACGGAAAAACCCAAGATCGTAATAGTCCTTTGCTATGTGGCCATGCCCACACCATTTTGTCCCTATGGAGAAAAGACATACAATAAATAGAGGATATTTTTAGCCCATTTCAGGTACTAAAATCTTCCCACTTATTCAACAACAAAGTACACCATCAAAGGAAAAAAAATGATTGTTCCTAATAATACATCGAGTATAATTGCTGCTTCTAATATCGAGTTATTATTGAAGGAAATTGTTGCTTCAAATATGATTCTGTTTGCAAACGTACCAAAATTCTGATCTCCAAACAAGAGTAATTTACAGAAGTATTTCAAGTTTAAATCGGCAATATTAAATCCGTCTATATCCGAGAGCTGGTCAAAGAGATCCTGGCGTAATATGCTGTAAAGAGGGCAGTGCAGGAGAAAATGCTAATTGGTCTCTTAACCGGTGCCACGGACACACATTGGACTTAAGCAATCATAGTTATGTTTAAATCTATGCCCATTCAAAGCACTTAATTCAACTCTGGGGAACACAAATCCACCTGGAAGAAAAGTTCTATTTAAAAAAAAGGCCGTCTTACCTGGGTATATCAGGCCAAAAGCTAAGCCTTCAAGGCACAAAGCCAACGCAAAGATGCTGAAGATAGTATGCTTCATCCTGTGAATGTGAAAATATGGTCATGAAAACGTTGAGAAACAATGCATTTTGCGTTCGGTGAAGGGACCAGAGGTTCTCACTAATATCCTGGTTGTTTAAGGTAATCTATAATGATTTTGATTGGTTTAAAGATATCTTATTGTTCCCAGTCATCTCGTTACAAAGGAGATCTCATTGTCACTAGTCTTCTGCAATATTATTGATGATAAAAATGTGCTTGTTTTTCCAACCAGTCAGCAAATCAAATCTGCCCTAATCTTCTTTGTAAATAGAGGAAATTCTTTAAAATTTAGAATAATATTTTATAAGTTTTCTAGTTCCTTTCTAATACCATTTGGTCTTGATAAAGTAGAAAGATATTTTTAAAAAAACCCCAAGTCATCAATTTTCTGCTTTGACGCTAAGCTCAGATTGATCACACGTATATTTCCATATTTCTTGAGCATGTTAAATGCCCTGCAAATCTAAAGTGGCCACTGTTCAGAAATGAAGAAACCAACATACCTGCTTACGTGAAGGTTACTGCAGCCTGTCTTTGGTTCCAGCTGGAGAGTAAATATGATGAGATAAAGACAAACAGCGACTTTTATACATCGATATGTGGAAAAATGTGTTAATATCTGTGTAATTTAATGCAATACTAAAAACCATTAATTGCTCTTAAGGTGTTATGTAATATTGAAAGCCTGCATCTTGTTAAAAGTTTAAAACTAGTTCTGCATTTGAAGCTTATAAAACGCCAGCTGTTACAAAGGTTGCCACAGTTAGCAGAAAGCAATATGCTAGGCCGTTCCAGGCCCAATCTTTTTTATTTATTAATGGAAGTTGCTCAAGGTGTGATAGTGGGCTAAATTCTGATAGGCCAAGTTGGCAGGCGATTAGCTATTATTTTCCAATCTGGTGTAAGCATATCATCGGTCTTCATTTACACTGCTAGTACAAGTAGTTTCATTATGTCGAAACTAGCCAATGGGGTTTCGTTGACAACAGGCCAATACTTTTCTTCACAACTAAACCACATTTAAAACTATAACCATGGTGTCTTTGTCTCATTTATTTTACCATTTATCTATTTTTACAGGTTTTTTGCACTTTATGATATCCATTTCATGTGAATTCCAACATGTAATCCCGATTTCGGGTGATAATGTTCACAATATATGGTGAAAATATGTGAAAAATACAGCTTGTTCATGGGCCTAAATATCTAGGGCTGCGAAAACACCTTTCATTAATTTCATTGCAAATAGGGGACATAGCCGTGTTGTTCCTTAATGGTCCCAATTATGCAAGCTGGTCTCATACTCTTGAGAAAGATGCACTCTAAATAGGGAAGGAAACACTCGTGCATTCAACATCAGAAGTCCCAGGAAGACCGCGTGTTCCTCCACCACGGCGCTAGATAGCGGAGGAAGTTTTACAAGATATATATTTTATTGGAATATGATTTATAAGAAGGTAGTTCTCGGCTCCTCAAAAAAGTTAATAAGGTTAAGTACTGAGTTTTGCAAACGAAAAAAGCACGTAATTGATAAGCGCAAAGGATCCATCAAAATTGCTGAAAAAGGTTGGGTGTTTTAGATCCATCAAAATTGCTGAAAAAGGTTGGGTGTTTTAGTCCTAGAATTGCTAGGAGAATTTGAGTAACCAGATCCTTTGAGAAGAAAGTTTGAGGTGCTGAATTCCCACGATCCCCTAAGATTGATAAGAAAATTTGAGGTGGTGTATTCCTTGGATTCCCAAGGATTGATAAGAAAGATTGAGGTGATGAATTCCTTTGATTCCAGTGGGTTGATAAGAAAGTTTGAGTACTGAGTTTATAAGATT